>CAKALS010000468.1:0-88053 GCA_916701275.1 Sebastes miniatus
AATGTGAATTGCTTAATATATCATTTTGATTTAATTGTGTTGTTCCATATAAACAATAATATTGGGGTACAGTAGGATAGGATTTCCCACCGTAGAGGTTCAGTCTCCTAGCAACAGTCAAGATTTCTTCTATCATGTTTATGACGACGATATTATATATTCCCTTTCAATTGCCTAAACTAAAGCATATATACAGTTTAGGTGTCGTTTTGTGACCCAATGCGTATAGGCCTATATAAAAACAACAGTAGTCTAGTGGTATTATTGTAAGTTCAGTGTGACAAAGTGAAAGTGGTTCCTCAATGACGCACTAAAAAGTGACTAAAATCAAACAAGTTTTGCAGCAACAAGAATAACAGGAAATAACGTTGAGAGTCTCCATATGATCTTACCTGTAGATGCAACGTGACAGAAGAGGAACAAGTTGAGTAACACATTAACTTCATCTTGTTTTGATTAGTAAGAGATAGTGAGAGATACAGTCAGCTGACTAGCAAATATTTCGATGTTTGTCAGAAGCTTGGAACTTGTCGACTCAGGTGCAGATCCGCCCTCAGGTGTCTCACTCATTTTGGCCATGGTGCCCAGGATACGGCCCGCCTACAGAGAGGTATCATAGGAAACTAGAAACCCTAAGGAATCCATTGGTAGATTTGAAAACAGGAATTTATGTCATTCCATTTGTTTTATTTCTACTTTTACTGAACTAAAAGATGTGAATACTTTTTCCACCACATTCAGCATGTTGTACTCGATTCAGTATTAAATCAGCAACTTGACTTTTTCCATTTGGTTTACTGGAGACAATCCATATGCAGTGGGACTATGTGACCCTAATGTTTGAGAAATCCATAGACAAAGTTTGCAAGTGATGCAACTAAATAGTACTGATTACAGTTTAGTGAGTCGAGACGTTTCTTGCTGCAGTCTGCAAAAGTGGATGAAAAAAATAAATAAAAGATGGATTTAATACAAGATTTTAAGATAGTCTTAATTTGAATTGATATCATGGAAACTTGGAGAGAGGAGGTAAAGAACAACGGTGCCCTCTGCTGGTCTGTTAAAGTGATTACTAAAAAAGAACAACTACAATGTGACAGAAGAGCAGAACTTTGAGGTGTGACATGAGAATAAAAAAAAATCTACCATAGAGCTGCAACGATTAAGTGATTAGTTGTCAACTTTAATCAATTAATCAGTTTGAGTAATTTTTGTAAGAAAAAAAACATTCTCTGATTCCAGCTTCTTAAATGTGAATATTTTCTGGTTTCTTTACTCCTCTATGACAGTAAACTGAATATCTTTGAGTTGAGGACAAAACAAGACATTTGAGGACATCATCTTGGGCTTTGGGAAACAATGATTCACCATTTTCTGACATTTTATGGACCAAACAACTAATCGGGAAAATAATCAACAATGAAAGTAAATGTTAGTTGCAGACCTACTGTAATTTATCTAGATCTCTCCTCACAGACTATGAATAAAAAAACTACACCATTCAGGTTTTGTTGTACAAAGGTGGAAAGTAAAATATTAGATTTATTTAAGTACCTAGGTACAGTTTTGAGGCACATACTGTGGTTCGATCCCCGGCTGCTCCGGTCACATGTCGATGTGTCCTTGAGCAAGACACTTAACCCCAAATTGCTCCCGAAGGCATAGCCATCGGTGTGTGAATGAGTATTTAGATCAGATCCTGATGGGCAAAGTTGGCTCCTTAGCAGCCTCTGCCATCAGTGTGTGAATGTGTGTGTGAATGGGTGAATGCTGACATGTAGTGTAAAGAGCTTTGAGTGGTCGGAAGACTAGAAAAGCGCTATATAAATGCAAGTCCATCTGAATACTTCTTCCTCCTTCAGTATGGCATCCAATCAGATGAGCAGCTCTCATTAGAGGGATTTATTAAATGAGTTTGGGGGGTTTCTTTATCCAAATGAAGGGTAGAGAACGCCATTTGTTGTTCAGATTGTAAAGTCCTCTGAGACGATAAGTTGTGGAGTTCAGCATCCTCTTCTATGTTCACTGCCCCGCTGTCAACATAGGTAGTAAATAAAGTGAAATCCTTGTCATATTGGTGTCCACATTATGCCGGACATTTGTTTTAATGGTGAACAGGATATTAGTTGCTCGCCCACAAGGGGAAAAAATATATAATTGTATATAATGTGAAATATTTCACAGTATAATACTTACTGTTAGCAGGGCGAAACCCTGAAATACAGATGAGAGAAAACAATGTTAGAAAATGATTCACATTTCATTTTGTGCTTCACTATCACAGTCAAATAAATGGATTGAGTTACCAGAAGTACCACACTAAATATGCAGGACGAGACTATCACAGGTATTTATTTGAATTCATCAGAGGAATAAAAACATCTCTATTCCTCACCGTTATTGTTCCTCCTCCAGATGAAGAGTCCAGCGATGCAGACCGCCAGCAGCAGCAGCAGCAGCAGCAGCAGTCCTACAACAACTCCAATAACAGGACCAGCAGGGAACCCTGCAGGAGGAACTGGAACCAAAACAGAACATTCACACTTTGGGTTCATTCACACTGTGTGCTGTGTGGTTCTGAAAGTGTTTTCAGTGGTAATGCCTCAGTTCTGGATATGACTTTCATTTCAAATCAACATTCAGGCAGTGCTGTCAATCATTATTGGTCAAACAAATGTGTAGTAAATAAAAACCCTGACAAAGAGGTTCACAGCTTATCAGTGATTTAAGTGGGTACAGTAAACCAGGAGTTCAAGATATGAAAGCTTTATTTAGCGCCATCTATGTGTGAAAAGCCATCAAACTTGGCAGCACCTCTCAGAGTAAATGTCAGTACCGGTCCTCTAAACGTGGTTGCTGTTGCACGTTTTTTAGACTAATGGCTGTTATGTAATACAGTGGTTCTCAACCTTTTCGAGTCTTGACCCCCAGAATAATCCGGTTGGTGTTCGGGACCCCCCCAGCCAGGCGTAAACAGCTGTTTCTACTTGCGATTTTGAGTGATTATAGTGAACGCTCTGATTAATAAATGTAGGATAAATAACATAAGGCTTTGTTTGTGTGTTTAGTTTGGTTTAGTTTGAACAGCTAGCTCCTAGGCGTTGTCCAATGTGCTCCAGGCACTGTGGATTTCTGATGCGTTTCGTGACTTTTTCTCTCCCCCCGACCCACCGGAAATGCCCCGTCAGAAACTCACCTGCATGCACACTTTGATTCTCACAAACACACTCACTAAATATCAATTCTATATCACTGGTAGAGGCGATGCAATGTAAATGCCATTCCCCAATATAAAATAAGTTTTTTCTTTTTAATATGTTATCCCGACCCCCAGGTTGAGAACCACTGATGTAATAAACCATAACTTGGAAAATTTCTCAGACAGTCCCACTGTAGACAAATAGCACAACATATCATAAACTTTGCTCCTGTAGCTGACGGGTTAAAACGCCGACCACGAACCACAACGTCCCCAGTTTGAGCAACAGATCTTTATTGCATCTCTTTCTGACTCGTTTCCTGTCATCTCAATACTGTCTCCAGTAAAGGCACAAACTGTCACTGCTCTACATTGTTTTATGTGAGTTTATATGGCTTTTTTAAAGCATTGCTTTTTACATTTGTATTATGTTTTATGTTTTTATGTTTTCTGTGTTTTACCTAGCTGCGAGACAAATCGCTCCTGGGGGACAACAAAGTTGAAGTTAACATTTTGTCACTATACACACTAGTTTCTGATAAATTCTTCCTTAATTATGGTCTAACTGTCCACCAAATGTTACAGGAATCTGTTGCAAATAAATAAACAAATATACAAGTATATACCAGTCTTACCCCAGTTGGTCCTGATCACTGCTTTGTCCAGTCTGGTGACGATGTCGTCCACCACACCAGAGAGATGAAACACACAGTCGTACCTCGTCCAGTCTTCAGGTGCGACTGATGACAGGTTCAGCTCAACACTCATCTGGAAGGATCCATCGTGGTTGGGGAGGATCTCTCCGAGGTCCACGTCCTCATGAATCTCCTCTCCATCTTTCCTCCAGAACATCATGGCTCTGTCGGGGTAGAAACCTGTAGCGTGGCAGCTGACTGGAGAGGAGGGAGTCTTCTGGAGGAGAGACACTGAGGGACGCTCTGGGGAGAGGGACAGACACAGATGAGTCTGTACTGAGACACCAGGATGTGTCAGGATATTATGTTCATTGGAATGATACAGAGCCTTAGAAGCACTGAGTCCATGTACAACAGTACATCTTGCCATGTGATCCTACCTGTTCTCTGCAGAAAGCGCCTCCCATAGTGCACATACTTCTTCAGCATGTCAGGACATACGTGGATGAAGTAGTGTTTGTTGTGTTCTAATCTAGCTTTGTCATTATCCCATCGAAGTTTGGTCATGAAAGCCTGTTGTTTTGGAGCGGTCCATGTCAGCGTCTGCAGGTCCAACACAAGGAAGTCTTCTCCATCATAACCGTACTGATTATAACCAAGAACCTCTCCAGTCTCGTCGTCCCACTCACAGCCGCTCATCCTCTGTAAAATGTGGGCACCTGAGAGAGACAGAGACAGAAAAAAGAGACATCTCAGTATAGTCCATGAGCCAGACCCACAAAATTTGGCCGTCGTGCCACTTTGGAGGGACCATGTCTCATAGTGATTTTTTTAAAGGTCTATGTCCCTAGTGTTGGAAAACGCATGATAGCATTGCAGCAATGGTAGCTTTTCTATGTTCTATCACTCCTTTTTCATCCCTCCATCATTATAATTTTTCCATGTTTTTTCACCATTTTACACAGAGATCCAGTATAAAAGAGGGAAACCAACACACCATATCATGAAGTCATATATCGTTGTAAAGCTTAGACTATAATCTATCCTTCAGTCACATTGTCATGACACTGAGGTCAAGAGAATTTGACCTTTGACCTCTAATGCTGCAATGGGGCAAATTCTGAATGCAACTCCAAATGCCCTTATAACTAACTCCATGACTTCATGATATTGTGTGTTGGTTTCCCTCTTTTATACTGGATCTCTGTGTAAAATGGCAAAAAAAGATGGAAAAGTTTTAATGATGGAGGGATGAAAAAAGGAGTGATAGAACATAGAAAGCTACCATTGCTGCAATGCTATCATGCGTTTTCCAACACTAGGGACATAGACCTTTAAAAAAATCACTATGAGACATGGTCCCTCCAAAGTGGCACGACCAACCCCCTGGCTCATGGACTATATGGCTGTATTGTGGAGTCTAATGGGCTGGGCTGTTGAACTGAATTGACAACAGGTGTGCCTGCTCATTTCTAACGAGTGAAATGAGACTCCTCTAACCAAACCTGTCATTTGCCCAAGTCTGATAGAGATCTGGCAGAATAGGCAAATTCCTCCCATGTGCACCCCACCCCCTGAAGGTTTGTTTTAGCACAATTGAAACTGTTGTGCAGTGTTGCTGCAACCTTTGAGTCCGGCCCCCCAGAATAATCAGGTTGGTGTTCGGTGTTCGCGACTCCCCAGTTTTGTTAAGTTTGAACACCTACATGTTGTCCGATGTGCTCCAGGCACTGTGGATTTTGATGTGTTCCGTGACATTTTCTCTCCCCCTGACCCACCGTTGTGATCATACAGGAGAATTGTGAAGTGCTCCACAATGGATTATGATCTCCTTTGGAATGCCTTTTGGAGCCTTTGACAGAGCAATGAGCATGGAGTAGCATCCTTTTCTTCACTCTTGATCTTGTTCTATCATCTCATCCACAAGAAACAGATCAGATTTCCCCTTGCATGCATGAAAAGGCAGATACAAAGATGCTACTACATGCGGCGGGCGCTGCAAGAAAAAGCTTTAAAAAGATCACCCTGTGTACTGTGGACACAGATGTTGTTGTCCTAGCCATTGCACATGTGTCAGAGCTGGACACTGAGAAGCTGTGGGTGACATTTGGGACTTGTAAGAACTTCAGATACATACCTGCTCATTGGGGCTGTAACGATATTTTTTTACGATACGATACGTATCACTTTCCATGGTTCCGATACGATTCGATATTTGGCTCATCTAGAGCGATACGATACGATACGATTCAATGACTTGAAATTGATAGAGTAACCTTATTTTGCCAAAAATTCAATCTGTGTGACTGAAATAAATAGCTGATGCTGGTCAGTGCAGGTCAGGATTCCCCAAAGTTTTTCTTGTAAGGGAATCAGGGATAAATTAATTATGGATATAAACAAGTAAACACAACGATTAATGGCAAATACATACACCTTTTATTTATTTTTTTCTAATTTATTTTATTTGATTAGTGTACATCCATATAACGTTTGTCGTGCTTAAATACAAGGTGCAAATTCTTAGTATCGATACAATAGATTATTTATCTTGCAAATCGATTTTAGATTGATATACGTCCCCCGTGAAGGACAACTTGTGGAGTACCTATCGATGTAGTTGGATTGTAGGAATATAAATCGATACATCGACGTAGTAGAGGAATCGTTACACCCTTACTGCTCATGAGATTGCCAAGCCTCTGGGTCATGACAAATCCGAGGCCCTTCCTGTGTTCCATGCCTTCACTGGCTGTGACACAGCATCTGCACATGGGATACCTGCAATGCCTATGATATGGAAACAGAGACCTTCATGGCTCTGTCAAAGGCTCCAAAAAGCGTTACATCGGAGATAATTTCCATTGTGGAGCACAATGGTGGACTCTGAGGGGCAGGGGTGAAAAAAATAAAAAGGACTCCATCTGCATGTGGAGGGGCACCAGAACGCAGAAAAATGTCTTGCATGTAGGGCAGCCAATATGGTACTGCTTCATGTTTTCTCAATTTTACGGCCACCCTAAAGACCTACCCATCAGTATGAGCAGTGCTGCCTTGTATGACACCAGTAACATCCTGTAGCTCCCGATTAGTGGCCTCTCTGAAGAGTTCTTGGTGTCATTGACAAGGGAAGCTCTCCAGTACAGAGAGTACAGAGATCCAAACGTGGCATCTGCCGGCATCCAAGTCCAAACAGGCAGGAGAGTCGACAAAGCAAAGAGTTGTAACATCTCGTTCAGGAAGAAGTGTGGGTACGAGTCAGCAGGATGGTAGGGATGGGACAGCAAGGAGCATGGACTAGATGGGAAAGAGTACTGCAACGAAATATCAGCTGGTCGAATATCTGGCAAGCAGACTTCCATCACATCAGGTTCTTAGTCCAAGCTGTCTACGATGCCCTACCAAGTGCATCAAACCATAACATTATCACTGCCGCCATGACCAAGTGCATAGAGGAAGGCCATCAGATCCATTACTGAAGCTGCAGAGAAAGCCACCAGACTGGCTTTGGATCAAGAGGCTAGATCCATGGGCGACTGCTGCTGGGACTCAAGCTGGGGTCTGATCAACCCTGGCTGGGTCGCCTGGGCGAGAGTGTCTGATGTTGAAAGACCCGAAATACCCAATGACCCCAGGTTCCATCAGTGATGATGCATCCCGGCACATCTGCAGGATGTATCTTTCATCTTTTTTGTTTGACATTCTTTTTATGATTTAAGTTGTTATGGTCATATTGAATATTGCTCTCCTCTTTACAGTCACTTTATTGTCAGGGTTAATGAACAAAAGGATTAAGCTTTCTAAAACTCTATACAACATACATGCACATAACAGACATGATATTATAGTCTAGTTAAGTAGTAGTAGTTAAGTCTAGCCTAGGTTCTCAGATAGTGTGATTTGCTTCATACAACATCACTGAATTCACCATTAATTATTCACCTGAACAGTTTATGATATTGTGAATGGTATCATTGTAAACATTGGCCATCCAAACATAGGGATAGACATCACCTTTTCTGTGTTATCATGTTTGGCACAGGAGCTATGATGCAAAATACATAATTTTGTTATGGTAATTTTTGTTGCGATGGCTCCATGTCTCAAAATGTTTAGGGCTCCAAACTGTTCAAGTGTACCAAGTTTCATGCCTTTATAAAAAAGTGAACATCATTTTCACATATCACCTGGAATATAACCCATTGCTACTGAGTCAGGGCATCATCAGTTGGAACATGTTTATATTGACTATGAGGTAAGAGTGAGAAAACATAAAATAATGGATAGAGAATTAATTTCTTAGTAAAGGTTTTTGAGTTTTTGTATTATTTTGTGTTTTTGCTGCTAAGAAAGCCATTTACAAACTGCCCCAATAACAGAATCCAATGCAACGTTCTGAACATTCTATCAGATACAAACTGCACAAAGTTACGTTTATTCTGATACGAAATGTTGTTAGTCATATAATATATCAATTTAAAGCTCTTTTTGTGCTCTTTATGCTGGAACTCTCCATGGGCACAATCGATCAATATGGAGTTAGTTATAAGGGTATTTGGAGTTGCATTCAGAATTTGCCCCATTGCAGCATTAGAGGTCAAAGGTCAAATTCTCTTGACCTCAGTGTCATGACAATGTGACTGAAGGATAGATTACAGTCTAAGCTTTACAACGATATATGACTTCATGATATTGTGTGTTGGTTTCCCTCTTTTATACTGGATCTCTGTGTAAAATGGCGAAAAAAGATGGAAAAGTTTTAATGATGGAGGGATGAAAAAAGGAGTGATAGAACACAGAAAGCTACCATTGCTGCAATGCTATCATGCGTTTTCCAACACTAGGGACATAGACCTTTAAAAAAATCACTATGAGACATGGTCCCTCCAAAGTGGCACGACCAACCCCCTGGCTCATGGACTAGTACAGCCAGCTCCTTTACCATTCTACCTTCTGTTTTAGAGGGGTGGGGTACAGGGGATGTTTAGGGGTAGATAAATAGTCAACAGTAGATGTCACATAGAAGTGGTGTACATCATCTGAAAGCTGGGAACCTGAAGATTCATTTGAGATGCAGCACTGTGTCAAGTTGTTCTAGTCATAGATCAGAAATACAAATTTGTTAATAAATTAATTAATCAATTAAAATAATTTGTAAAAGTGTATAAGAGTGTAGAACATGATGATATAAGCTTGTGACGGCCATCCCCATGCTCTGTTATGTCTCATAAGTTGTTGCAGGAATCTTTAGGTTGATACCATTTGCTACACAGATTTGATGCTAAATTTAACCATTTTTTGCCATTCGAGAATTGATAAAAATGATCAATAATCTCTCCAAAATACCACATTAAGACACCAAGACCTTGAAGAACACCATAGAAAAAGTCATGCTGTGATTTGGTATCAAAAACTTTTGACATTTGGAGATTTCTGCAAGAATAGCACGTGTGTTGTGTAAACTGCTCAGAAACCCCCTTATTGTCAATCTAGCTAGGAAAGCCATCCATCCTCTGAATGCTCTAGGTCTCTAGTTTGTGGCTGTAAAGTTTCATGAGGCTGTGATTATCCTAGAGGTCACCACAGGTCATTTTATACAGTGAGGTCAAGTTTCAGAAAATGGTCTCACTACAATGAAATGTCTCCTATGGGGACTAACATCATCACACATGAATACAGTTGGGCTCATTGGATCCACAAGAGTCTCAGCTTTACAGTGATACCCAATTTATGTAATTCAAGACTGTTTAGGGACCCCAGTATGCAGAAATATTCAAATACACCATTTTAGAATAGGCGAAAATAACACATTTATACTGCATTAAAAAAAACTGCATGTGATTATCATAAAGTGGGCATGTCTAAAGTCAAGGGACCCCTTTGAAAATGACCATGACAGTTTTTCCTCGCCAAAATTTAGTTAACTTCATAGCGTTATTTATCATTCTTTCTGACAAGCTAGTATGACATGGTTGGTAGCAATGTATTCCTTCAATTTTCTAGTTTCATATGATAACAGTATCTTCACTCAGTGAAACAACCTCTTAAAGAGGTTAAAGGGTTAACAGATAATATGACATCTTCACCACAGAGACACACACACATTGGCTCAGTGTGTTTATACTGTAAGCTACGTCTCACCTCAGAGGGAGGAAACATTTCACCAGTAAAAAGTTACATATGAACATAAACATACTGTACCTCCAGTTTGGTTTAAGCGCTGCTTCAGGCTGTCCAAGTGGGCTCTGAAAAACTGCGGGCTACCTAAACAATGCATAGAATACCACTCCAGGTTTTGTGGCTCATCCTTTGCTAGTTTCCTCACCCAGTCCTGTTTGGGTTCTGGGGTCTTGTTGTTGATGTCACAGTAACCCATCAGCACTTCATCGACCATCGCAGCACCAACATACTCTGGGAAGTTTGGGACTCCAGAAGTTGCAGTAACGAAAAATTTCAGGGAGTGTTTCACTGCAAGACAAAGAAGGTTTTGAATTGGATTTTAAACATTTTTGAGGGGTTGATTGATTAACCCATTTGTGCCCGCAACTGAAATTTTAAGTTTTGAACTTGCCTCAGCACAAATTTGAAGAAATTTTCAAAATCGGTCAAACTGTTTGGCTGTAAAGTGAGTTTTTCTTATCATACTTTATCTAGCCTTTGGGCACATGGGACTACTGTTTTTGGACTCCTTTATATTTTAGGTAAAAACAGTAGTCACATGTCCTCAGATGAAATATACAGTAGTATGATAAGAAAATGTCTGTATCTCAGAAACTACAAAGGGCACCATCAAGTATTTGCTATCTATGAACTCATACAAAGTTGAATATCAAAGATATGCACACACACACACATATATATATATATATATAATATTTAAATTGAAATCTTGTGCATTGAGCAATGAGTAATGTAGATGGCGAGTATACAATCATTATTATTTTTTATTGTAGGCCTACTAACAGCAGAAAACGTCTCTTTTGCAGCTCAGTGAGACAAAGTGAAAGTGATTCCACGATGTCGCACTAAAAAGTGACTAAATCAAACAAGTTTTTGCAGCAACAAGAATAACAGGAAATAACGTTGAGATGTGCAATATGATCTTACCTGTAGATACATCGCGACAGAAGAGGAGCAAAATGAGGAACTTCATCTTGTTCTGATTAGTAAGAGAAAGAGAGAGAGAGATTCATCCCCTGCAGAGCCACTCGCAGACACACAGTTGTAGACGTACGCATGCGTCAGTTTAAACAACTGGCGGGACAGCGAACGGTAATGTGTGTATGAGGAAGCATCGAGCGAGGAGACACGAGAGCGACGTCGTAAATTCGTGAGCCTGGTTTGATAGCTCAGGGCTTATGCCCTTTTCTATAGGAGCTCTTTACACTACATGTCAGCATTCACCCGTTCATAGACTGATGGAAGAGGCTTCTAAGGAGCCAACTTTGCCCATCAGGATCTGATCTTAATACTCATTCACTCACTGATGGCTCAGCCTTTTGGAGCACTTTGGGGTTAAGCAGTGGCGGCTGGTGGAAATGTTTCTAGGTAGGGCTGTGCCACATCCAATCAATTTCAGCAAACATCCCGGTATGATTTAATGCAAAAAAGTGAAGGTATCAAAAACACATTACTACTTTGCAGTTAAATAATCAACAATTATTTTATTCCAACAGGAGCAGTAAAGAATGCTTAGAAAAACACAACAGTATAACATGTACTCAGTGGTGGAAAGTAACTAAGTACATTTACTCAAGTACTGTACTTAAGTACAATTTTGAGGTACTTGTACTTTACTTGAGTATTTCCATGTTCTGATACTTTCTACTTCTACTCCACTACATCTCAGAGGGAAATATTGTACTTTTTACTCCACTACATTGATTTAATAACTTTAGTTACTTTACAGATTCAGATTATTAATACAAAATATAATCAACGAATAAATGATGTATTATTATAGATTAAACTACCCAGCAGTATATAAAGTCATTAAAATGAGCTCCACCTTAACCAGCTGCAACATTAAAGTGATGAACACATTAATGCATCAATAAGTATAATCCAATAATATACATTATTCTGCATAATGTGTACTTTTATGTTTGGTACTTTAAAGCTGAAGTAGGCGAGATTGGAGCAAATATGATTAAAAAAAGTTATTTTTATAAAACAGTCGCTATATCGTGACAGTAGTACATGAAACAGGTAACCTGAAAAAAATCATGTGCCTCTGTGTCCTCCGGTGCTCCTAACGGCATCTGCAAGATTTCACAGACCGGAGGAAAACAAGCAGTAAGAGCTGATCTGAGGTCTGCTGTCCAGCTGCTGTCTATGAGAGCCGGCTGTCAATCACTCGCGAACTCCGACCAAACGGTCAAACTAGGCAGCGCTGATCAAATATGAATCAATATTATGTTACGTTAATGCCTATTTCTCTCCTCAAATGTTTTCAGAATCATCTTGTAGTGCACGGTTTAGCTGTAAAATGAGAAAGTTTGTGACGCCGCCGCCATTGTGAAATCTGGTGAAGGAACGCCAAGTTCCGGTCACATGACCGGAGCACAGCCAATAGGAACGCTCTCTCAATGAAATGACCTGTGATTGGTCAAAGTCTCCCGTCACGGGCTAGATGCTCTAAAGCCTGACGAGCTTGGGGCGATAAAATATTCGCCCCTCTCGTATTAGATTTGAGGACGCTGATTGGCTAAATTTAATGTCAATCGCTCAGAGCTTGAATCAGCTACTGGCTAAGCTGCTACATAGACCCGCCTGCTGTGGGCGATTTCTCCATCGCCCCAGAGCTGAACTACAGACAGACAGACAGGCAGAGGGGAGTCAGACAGGCAGAGAGGAGTCAGACAGGCAGAGGGGAGTCAGACAGGCAGAGGGGAGTCAGACAGGCAGAGGGGAGTCAGACAGGCAGAGGGGAGTCAGGGGACGTGCAGGAAAACCATATGTTTTGCACAGATGATTTTCTATCATATTTTACACATATTACTGGATGCATTCCATATTTTAAACACACAAATATTGACAATTTGTATAATTTATTATTATTATTATTATTATTATTAATAGTAGTAGTAATGTTTTTTTTGTGTGTGGCTGTCTGGCTCAGGGGGGGGCGCCGCCCTAGCGCCCTCTATTGACCGGCTCAAGGACACATCGACATGTGACCGGAGCAGCCGGGGATTGAACCACAGTATATACCTCAAAACTGTACTTAGGTACTTAAATAAATCTAATAAATTACTTTCCACCTTTGTACAACAAAACCTGAATGGTGTAGTTTTTTTATTCATAGTCTGTGAGGAGAGATCTAGGTAGATTACAGTAGGGCTGCAACTAACATTTATTTTCATTGTCGATTATTTTCTCGATTAGTTGTTTGGTCTATAAAATGTCAGAAATTGGTAAAAAATGTCGATCAGAAGACGGACTTCCGGTTTGGCGAATGGCGGAGTAGGCAGCAAGTCGGAAGGGCTCTGTCATCATTCGACATTTATTGGACATTTGTTATCTAATTCGCCCGTCTATAGCTCGGGTGACCCACATCTAAGACTGTCCTCTGATCTGGTGTACACTGTTTTGATTAAACATGGGAAAACCGAAAGGTAAAAAAGGCGAAAATGGGGGCGACGGCAGAGAAGATGGCGGCTTAGCATCTGATCTGCTAGCTAGCAAGGACTCCGCGCACGGTGACAGTGGCAATAACCCGGCTGTATCTCTGGCTGATATACAGAAACTGCTAGCCGGCATGGAGGAGCGAATTATTACAAACCTAGCAGCGCAAATTTCATCCAACCACGCTGCTATCGCCAGACACGATCAGACAATTCAGGCCATTGAAACGTCTATGAACGAATACCAGGGGAGAATAACTACGCTAGAATCTATCACCAGCAGCCTTGTGAAGGAGAATGAGCAACTGAAGCTTAAAGTCGACGACCTCGAGAACAGATCCAGGAGGTGCAACATCCGTATTACAGGCATACCTGAGAGAGCTGAGGGCACCCAACCTACCTCTTTTATTGAATCCTGTCTGGGAGAAATATTTGGTGCCGACGCTTTCCCCCGTTCAATAACCGTGGACAGGGCGCACACGGTGGCCATCCAGAGGAGACGAGATGGAGCCCCTCGCCCCTTCATAGCCTGTATTCACCACTTCCAGATGAAGCAGCGGATAATGCAACTTGCACGAGAGAAAGGCCCGCTTTCCTACAGGGCTCCGAGGTCCACATTTACGCGGACTACAGCTCTGAAGTAGCCAGACGGAGAGCTACCTTCACTCCGGTCAAGGCCCAGCTGAGAAAAGCGGGGTGCCATTTCAGCCTACTCTTCCCTGCCAAGCTCCGGGTGACCGTGGATGGAACCAGGCTCGAGTTCAATACCCCGGCGGAGGCGGCTGTATTCCTGGAGAACAGACACTCTACTACGGCATAAGACGCGAACCGCAACTGCGAAGAAACACCCCGGGGACATCACTTTTTCTTTTTCCTCCTTCATTTCTTTTTTTTTTTAAACCTGGGTTATAGACTGGCAGCCGGTGAATGATCCAAATTGCTGGATAACTAAGTTGATCAGCACTTGAAACTAAAAGACGCTTTCCTTACGTTGTTATTAATCTCTTAATATATAAGTTACTCAGGAAATAAAGACGTAATAGAGTTAACATTATGAACCATTTATCGCGGAGTGTGTTTATATATTTGTTCCAGCTCCCGCTGACTGTTTTGATATCAACATATGCCGAATAATGTTACCTATCAGCTTTTCCTTTTGTTAAACGCTCTATAGATGAACACGGTCTGACTAGTCAAGTGTTGTGTGTGTACCGTGAGTATTTAGGGCATAATACTTTTCATTGACTATGTTTTTACATTGATAAAAGTTTGTTAAGGGATAGGGTATCCCTGTGCTGTCAACGTCGGCATAACTGGCGCTGATCTTGTCCGCCTCAGCCCGTTACCGCTCTCTTTTCTCTCTCTCCCTCCCTCTCACGAGGCATGCACATGTATTTGTTTACATACTTTTTCTCCTTTTATTATCTCGCTGACACACAGAGCTGTTGATTGCTCATATGGAGTTTGGTTGAGGATAGTTGTCACTGTATTATTGTTTAGACACTTAGAAAGTAGTGGTATTCCGAGTTTAGACTCATTTGTTATTGTTTTTCTGTTTCATTTGATCAATATCTCACAATGACAAAGTTTGAAGTGCAGGGTAGAACCAAGCACAAAGTGAATGACTTTAAAAGGGAAAGGGTTTACGGGTCCAGTAGGTAAGATTATACCTTTATTTATCTGTTTTATTATTATTATTTTTTCTCTCTCTTTCTCCTCTTTTTTTTTTTTTTTTTTTTTTTCTTCTTTTCTTCTTCTCCTCCCCCACTATTGCTCTCTGCTGTTACTGCTGTACATATCAAACAGGACATCACCTTTTGGCTACCACATTTGAATATTCTTAGACTGTTATGGTAGGTCAACCTAATAGGGTGATCGATAACTCCACCAAGTTTATATCGTGGAATGTAAAATGGGTCAATAATACAGTTAAGAGACTAAGAGTTATGTCTCACTTGCAACAACTGAAGGTAGATGTGGCATTCTTACAAGAAACTCACCTTCCTAATTATTAATTAATTATCTTAAATTAAATTGGGTTGGTCAGGTGTTCCATTCCAGATTTAAAGCAAAAGCCAGAGGGACGGCCATATTAATAAATAAAAACATTTCTTTCCACTCTAAAGAGATCATTAGTGATCCTAATGGACGTTACATTATTGTTGTCGGACAACTCTTTGCCAATCCTGTGATTTTAGTGAATTTATATGCTCCTAACTGTGATGACAGTGATTTCTTTGAGAAACTATTTTTGACAATACCTAATCTTGACAAGGGGTTTCTCATAGTGGGAGGTGATTTCAATCTTGTGCTAGATGTCACCTTGGATAGGTCATCGAGCTCTCCCCAAAATCTCTCCAGGTCAGCAGGAGTTATACATGATTTCATGAGCAAAGGCGGTCTTTCAGACATTTGGAGGTTTAGGTCCCCCCACACCAGAGCCTATTCATTTTTCTCAAACGTGCATCGCACCTATACCCGTATAGACTATTTCCTACTCGATAATAGACTGTTGCCTAAGGTTAAGACGTGTTCATACACCAGTATTGTTATCTCTGATCATAGTGCCATCTTATT
This sequence comes from Sebastes miniatus, assembly GCA_916701275.1. Lineage (NCBI taxonomy): Eukaryota > Metazoa > Chordata > Actinopteri > Perciformes > Sebastidae > Sebastes > Sebastes miniatus. The sequence goes on from CAKALS010000468.1 coordinate 16,038, forward strand.
CGATTTGGAACTTCCAAATCGCCCCCCTCAAAACAGAATTTGGAGACTCAATCCTATTTTACTATCAGACGACAAGTTTGTTCAGTTCATTTCAACCCAAATACAATTTTTCTTAGAAACAAATGCCTCTCCAGAAATATCGCAAGCCACATTATGGGAGACTCTTAAAGTGTACCTCCGAGGACAAATTATTGGTTATTCCTCCGCAGTCAAGAGGGAAAAACAATCCAAATTATATGATATTTCTCAACGAATCCTAGATATTGACTCAAAATATGCCCAATCCCCGACACCTGATCTCTATAAAGAACGTTTAGGACTACAAACTGAATTTAATCTTTTATCCACTGATGAGGCAGTACGCCTCCTCTTGAAATCCAGACATAAGGTCTATGAATTTGGAGATAAAGCGAGTAGATTATTGGCAATGCAAGCTCGTCAAGCAGCTACTGCTCGTTCAATCACACAGATCCAGTCACACACAGGAGATATGTTAATAGATCATGACGACATAAATACAACTTTTTTACAATTTTATTCTAACCTCTATACGTCGGAATGTAGTGATGATCCTGGTCTCACACACACCTTCTTTGAAAACTTGACTATTCCCACTGTGTCAGAAGAACACAATGCCAATCTTTGTGCGGACATTTCGATCTCTGAAATCATCATTGCCATTAAGTCTATGCAAAATAACAAGTCGCCTGGCCCTGATGGCTTTACAACTGAATTTTATAAGAAGTTTTCACTTCAATTGGCACCATTTCTTCAAGCGATGTATAAAGAGGCACTCTCCATAGGAATTCTTCCTTTGACCTTGAGACAGGCCTCCATCTCTCTTCTAGCAAAGAAAGATAAAGATCCAGTGCTATGCACATCGTATCGCCCTATTTCTTTACTAAATGTAGATTTTAAAGTGTTATCCAAGGTCTTAGCTAAGCGTCTAGAGTGTGTTGTTCCAGATATTGTTTCGCCTGACCAGACAGGCTTCATCCAGGGCCGGCATTCTTATTCAAATTTAAGAAAACTACTCAATGTTGTCCACTCGGCCCGGCCTAAGTGTCCTGAGGCAGTGATTTCGCTCGATGCTGAGAAGGCCTTTGACCGGGTCGAGTGGAAATACCTTTTCTTTGCTCTCCACAAATTTGGCTTTAAAGACGAATTCATTGCCTGGATCAAATTGCTGTATTCCTCTCCCCTTGCGGCTGTTATCTCTAATAATACTCTGTCGAGTTACTTCTCCCTTGGAAGGGGGACAAGGCAGGGGTGTCCCCTCTCCCCTCTCTTGTTTGCATTGGCCATTGAGCCCCTAGCAACAGCACTGCGACATTGTCAGGACTTTAAGGGCATATATCGAGGTGGGCAGGAGTTCAAAGTATCTCTTTACGCAGATGATCTGCTTCTGTATGTCTCTGATCCAGCACTATCACTCCCCTATATTTTGGATGCCCTGAATACATTTGGAAAAATTTCGGGTTATAAATTAAATTTACAAAAGAGTGAACTTTTTTCTTTAAATTCTGGGACAGACGCTCTCCCTTCTAGCGTTTCCCCCTTTAAAATAGTCAGAGAGGGTTTTAAATACTTAGGAATTGAGGTCACTCGTTCCTTCCCGGCTACTTTCACAAAAAACTTCTCTGCTCTTCTTAGTAAATGTAAGCAGGATATGAACCGTTGGGAATCTTTACCTTTGTCATTGGCGGGGCGCATTGGCTTAATTAAAATGATAGTTTTACCAAAATGTTTATACCTTTTCCAAAACATCCCCATCCTAATTAAAAAATCATTTTTCAAAACACTTGATAAAAGTATTATCTCTTTTTATATGGGGGAATAAGCCCAGTCGGATCAGCAAGACTCTTCTCCAAAGACCAAAGCGCTCAGGAGGTCTAGCATTGCCCAATTTCCTTTTTTATTATTGGGCATGCAACATTCAGAAGTTAATTCACTGGTTCGAAGACAACCGATTACAGAAAAGGCAGACTGGGTCCAGGTGGAGTTCTCATCATGCCAACACCACTTGGGCTCGGTGGTCAGTGCAGCCTTGCCCCTTCTTTGGCAACAATCTGAGTTCAAACATAATAGTTAATCACTCTATACGAATATGGGCTCAGTTTAGAAGGCATTTTGGTCTGCAGGGGACCTCTATCCTCTCCCCCATTAAGTCTAATCACATGTTCATTCCTTCCTGTACAGACTCTGCATTTACCTTTATGGTTTGATAAAGGTATTAGGTCAATCAATAGTCTATATGTGGAGGGTACCTTTGCATCTTTCTCTCAGTTATCCCAAATTTATGACCTACCTAAGAACCATTTCTTTCGTTACTTACAGATCAGGAGCTTTGTACGAAAGATATTTAACTCATTTCCGGATGAACCCATAAAATCGCATGTCGACCACCTCCTCGAACTGACTCCAGATAGCAGAGGAATTCATATCCCAGATTTATGAGCTCATTAACAACATCAATCCACGCTCTACTGAACATTTAAAAAAGGCCTGGGAATCTGATCTTGGAGTGGTTTTAACAGATGACCAGTGGGACACTGTCTTGGATTTGGTACACACATCGTCTACGTCAGCTAGGCATGGCTTAATACAACTGAAGATTGCACACAGAGTTCACTTTACTAATGCAAGATTGGTTAAAGACCTCTCCAAACATTGAACCTCTATGCCCTCGATGTAGAAGCCAACCAGCAGACTTAATGCACATGTTCTGGCTGTGCTCGAATCTCTCCACCTTCTGGATAAGTATTTTTAAAGCGTTTTAGCGAGATGTTTGGAACCCAATTCGACCCGGACCCAATTTGTGCCCTCTTTGGTTTAACACCAAAGGAATCCAGTGCTCGCCTACCAGGTAAGGCCTGTGTGGTCATTGGTTTTACTACACTCCTTGCAAGACGTTTGATTCTCCTAAAATGGAAACAACGCACTCCTCCATCCTTTTCTCACTGGGTCAAAGAGGTTATGTATTTCTTAAAACTAGAACAAATTAAATACACACTTAAAGGTTCCTCTCAAACCTTTGCTAAGATATGGAGGCCCTTTTTGGATTTTTATGACTCTCTGCAGGAACCCCTTGACGAAGAGTAGAGTGGAAAACATGAATGTCATATTACAGTAGTGAGCAGCCCCCCCCCCCCCTTCTTTTTTCTCTCTTTATCTTATTTTTATTATTTATTTATTTTTCATTATTTATTTTATTTTTCTCTCTTTATAAGTTATTGTCCTAATTATTTTTCTCGCCTTTCTTTTTTTTTTATTGTTTATCTTTCCTTCATGCAACTAAATGTATTCTGTAACGTGTGACCCTATGGATGGGTGGGTGGGTAGGGAGGGGGATAGGGAAGGGAATTTGGACTTAACTCTGTAAACAGATCTGATGAATGATATTTATTTTGTTTGATTTATACATGTTTCTGTATCTATTATTTTTGTGGGATAAAATCTTTGAAAATCAATAAAATATATTTACAAAAAAAAAAAAAAATGTCGATCAGTGTTTCCCAAAGCCCAAGATGACGTCCTCAAATGTCTTGTTTTGTCCACAACTCAAAAATATTCAGTTTACTGTCATAGAGGAGTAAAGAAACCAGAAAATATTCACATTTAAGAAGCTGGAATCAGAGAATTTAGACCTTTTTCTTCTTAAAAAATGACTCAAACTGATTAATTAATTATAGTTGACAACTAATCCGCTAATCGTTGCAGCTCTAAGGTAGATTTATTTTTATTTTCATGTCACACCTCAAAGTTCTGCTCTTCTGTCACATTGTAGTTGTTCTTTTTTAGTAATCACTTTAACAGACCAGCAGAGGGCAATGTTGTTCTTTACTTCCTCTCTCCAAATTTCCATGATATCAATTCAAATTAAGACTATCTTTAAAATCTTGGATTAAATCAATTTTTTAAATTTCTTTTTCATCCACTTTTGCAGACTGCAGCAAGAAACGTCTCGACTCACTAAACTGTAATCAGTACTATTTAGTTGCATCACTTACAGACTTTGTCTATGGATTTCTCAAACGTTAGGGTCACATAGTCCCACTGCATATGGATTGTCTCCAGTAAACCACATGGAAAAAGTCAAGTTGCTGATTTAATACTGAATCGAGTACAACATGTTGAATGTGGTGGAAAAAGTATTCATTATTGTGACTCTCAACGTTATTTCCTGTTATTCTGTTTCTGCAAAACTTGTTTTGATTTAGTCACTTTTTAGTGCGTCATTGAGGAACCACCGTTTGTCACACTGAACTTACAATAATACCACTAGCCTACTGTTGTTTTATATAGGCCTACATGACATTGTGTCACAAAACGACACCTAAACTGTATGCTTTAGTTTAGGCAATTAAAAGGGAATACAAACTGGGAAAAAAAAGTTCGGAAACTTGTGTTTGGTGGATTATTTCTCTGTTGTTACAATGCTAATTGGCATTGTATTTTACATCGTTGGAAAGCCTGTTTATTTACCTTCACAATGATGTCCAACTTGTAAGGATCATGCATTTGTGGGATGAGCAGCACAGCTGATTATGTGGGTAGCGCCCAAGAAAAATTTGCCAAAATGCTCTGCCAATGGTAAACAGTGTATTCTCATAAGGCTACCAGGAAGCCTGCAATGACTGCCCTTCACCGTCAGGCCCATTTGCGCTGGTGTCGACAACACAGACAATGGAACCTGAACATGTGGGGGAATGTCATGTTCAGTGATGAGTCCAGGTTCTGTCTGCCAAAGTTGGATGGCAGGGTCAAAGTATGGAGACGACGTGGAGAACGCTATGCTGATTGTTGCACCGATGGAGTAACAGCTTTTGGTGGGGGCAGTGTCATGGTGTGGGGCGGCATCTCCCTCACTGGCAAAACAAGGCTTGTCATCATTGAAGGCCATCTCAATGCAGTGAGATATCGGGATGAGATTCTGCAGCCAGTGGCGATCCCATATCTCCACAATCTGGCACCTAACTTCATCCTCCAAGATGACAACGCTCGCCCCCACAGAGCCAGGGTTATCACAGACTACCTCCACAATGTGGGAGTAGAGAGAATGGAACGGCCTGCCAAGAGTCCACACCTCAACCCAATTCAACACTTGTGGGATCAGCTTGGGCGTGACTGCAGCAAGAAACGTCTCGACTCACTAAACTGTAATCAGTACTATTTAGTTACATCACTTACAAACTTTGTCTATGGATTTCTCAAACATTAGGGTCACATAGTCCCACTGCATATGGATTGTCTCCAGTAAACCACATGGAAAAAGTCAAGTTGCTGATTTAATACTGAATCGAGTAAACATGCTGAATGTGGTGGAAAAAGTATTCACATCTTTTAGTTCAGTAAAAGTAGAAATACAACAAATGGAATGACATAAAATTCCTGTTTTCAATCTACCAATGGATTCCTTAGGGTTTCTAGTTTCCTATGATACCAGTATCTCCACTGTAGCTTTAAAACTGAGCCCGCTACAACCTCCAAAAGAAGGGGCTGCCATCCCAAAGCTCTTAATTCGCATCCCCGTTTCCCTCACTTGCGTCTTAGTCCTTCCCACCCGGGAAGCATGGAGATACGCAAGGGGTGCATCCCAAGGCTCTTTTTTTCATTTCCTCGCTCCTCGCTCCTCGCTTGAACCGGAAGTTGTTCTGGTGCGCCATCTTGAAGACCGTCCCAAAGCTCTTATTTCTGCACGGAGGAGCGAGGAACGAGGAGGGGATCTCTGAGGAGCGAATGAGCGAAAGATACACGAGAGCAGCCTGCACGGAGGTCTTTTACCGACCGACACGCCCCCTTATTGGATATCAGTTACTGATTGGACGCTGCTGCTCAAAGACACGCCCCCTTATTGGATATCAGTTACTGATTGGACGCTGCTGCTGATAGACACGCCCCCTTATTGGATATCAGTTACTGATTGGACGCTGCTGCCGACCAGACTGATCTGATAACTTTACCTCTCAACATCACTGGAGTTTCATACCGGAGTGAAGACAGATCACAGATTAAACATTTTATATTTTAGTTGTCTTCTGATTCACCATCTAGTTCAAATCTGTGTTAACTGTAGGTGTTCCAGCAGCAGAAGGACCTGCAGTATCTCTGCTTCACACAACGCCAATGAAGCAGTCTGTTACTGAAAGAGCTTTAGAAGACCTGACAAACAGACTTAAAATAACTTTCATGTATTAGAAATGATTTTTCTTTTCATAATCTGTTATTTCCCCCATTAACTTTTATTAAGAATACTATTAAAGTCAGAGAGAGAAGGAGACTATGTCTTTTACACCTTTTACGTCATTTATCCTCATTTCCATTCAGTCACATGAGGCTGATAATTCCTGAATGTCGGGGTTTGATATGAGTTACATCATTTCAATTTTCCCTCAAACATTCAGCCTAATAAATCATTTCCAGTGTTCAAAAGACACCATAATCATATTCTGGGTTATTAAATAATGAATTCAAAATCAGAATATCAATAACTACAGAAGCTAATAATGAATAAATAATATAAAGATATTGACACAGTAGAAATACAGACTGCAGGTTGCACTTGTCTTTATTAGTATCAGATCAGTTCAGACATCAACAGCTGTTAAAGCCGACTGACAGCTGATCCAGCTGTGATCAGCTGCTGCCGTCATCAGAAACGGACGTCACTTCAGAGGAAACAACGTCTCATAAAACAAATTTGCTTGTTTCCTCTGTCTCAGCATGGTGTCCTTGCTTCCTTGATGAGACGCAAGTGAGGGAAAGCAGGGATGCAATTAAGAGCTTTGGCATGCAGCCTGAGACATCAGAAAGTATCCAAGGTGGTTTTGGTGGTAACGGTACTGTTGGAGTAATGTTTAATTTATCTATTTCAAATTCTTTTGTTTTCTGGATCCACTGTCCAACCAAAGCTTTTTGTTTCCTTCTTCCAACAAGGCTTTAAAGTGTCTTGAGTTGGATGATCTTGATTACGGCCCTGTAAATTAACCCAATAATTAAGTGATAGCTGTATCCTTCTCATTTCTAATGGCATTTCTCCCATCTCTATCTGGTAATGCTGCTCTTGGAGTCATTCTAAATGCACCTGTACATAGTCTCAGAGCCTGATATTGTATGGTATCCAACATTTTTAAAGATGTGTTTGCTACAGATCCTTTATACATTTTACTCCATCAGTTATTTACAACTATAGTTAGCTTTCAGATTAAGATTTTACATACAAAATAAAAAACATACATTGAAAGCTTTTACTTCATTTGGAGTATTTTTTATTGCTACTTTTACTTAAGAATTAAGGTCTCCCTTGTAAAATAGATTTGTGTCAAGGTATTAGTTTTAAAGGGGTACAAAGTGGCTCACCCACAGCTTCTCCTTAAAATCCTCCTGCTGCATAGCAAGCTGGTCCAGGAGGGAAGTCCACTCAATAGCATGAGCAAAAAACTAGTCTTTCCACAGTCAACTCAAACTCACAAACTTTCAAAGAACAAATTTGCAACTCTGCTGGCTCCATTTTGGTCAGTTCATTCTGTCAAGGTATTAGTTTAAAGGGTGGACCCAAATGCAGAGTGACCAGGGAGACAGATACATTTAACAAAAAGCAAGCTTTAATTGTAAAGCTGGTGGAAAAAACAAATCTTGCAGGAAAACCAAAAACAGAGGGCAGGCTGAGAAAAACAAAGTACAAAGGAAAAACACCAAGAAACTAAACTGAGAACAAAACTAAAATTACAAAGCAGAAGACACGAGGACACACGAGGATCACAGGCAGGATGGCAGCGATAACACCGGAGACAACACAGACTAGGCAGGAGCAACACAAACTGACAACAACAGAGGGCTTAAATACAAAAGAGTGATTAGACACAGGTGGAACAAATCTGGGCGGGGCAGACAATCAAAAAAAGGCGGGAAAACAAACAGTAAAAACAGACAAGACACAGGGGGAGTGAATTTCAAAATAAAATAGGAAACACTGGAATGCATGAATCTAAAAGAACCCAAATCCAAAAACAAACCAAAATCACAATAACAGAACTAATTAACCAAAAGGAGGAGATAAGACAGTCTTAACTTATATCAAAAAGAAAAAGTCCAATGTTCTCTGGTACAGTGCCAGACCATGACATTTTGATCTCACTTCCAGGAATATAAAAATATTAATAATAACAATAATAATAATGAAATATATGTTGTACAGATTATAAAGTCCTCCGAGACGATAAGTTGTGGAGTTCAGCATCCTCTTCTATGTTCACTGCCCCGCTGTCAAAATAAGTAGTAAATAAAGTGAAATCCTTGTCATATAGGTGTCCACATTATGAAGGACGTTGTTTTTATGGAAAACAGGATATTAATTGCTCGCCCACAAGGAAAAAATATATATATATAAAATTGTATATAAGTGTGAGACATTTCACAGTATAATACTTACTGTTAGCAGGGCGAAACCCTGAAATACAGATGAGAGAAAACAATGTTAGAAAATGATTCACATTTCATTTTGTGCTTCACTATCACTTGTCAAATAAATGGATTGAGTTACCAGAAGTACCACACTAAATATGCAGGACGAGACTATCACAGGTATTTATTTGAATTCATCAGAGGAATAAAAACATGTCTGTTCCTCACCGTTATTGTTCCTCCTCCAGATGAAGAGTCCAGCGATGCAGACCGCCAGCAGCAGCAGCAGCAGCAGCAGTCCTACAACAACTCCAATAACAGGACCATCAGCGAACCCTGCAGGAGGAACTGGAACCAAAACAGAACATTCACACTTTGGGTTCATTCACACTGTGTACTGTGTGGTTCTGAAAGTGTTTTCAGTGGTAATGCCTCAGTTCTGGATATGACTTTTCATTTCAAATCAACATTCAGGCAGTGCTGTCAATCATTATTGGTCAAACAAATGTGTAGTAAATAAAAACCCTGAGAAAGAGGTTCACAGCTTATCAGTGGTTTAAGTGGGTACAGTAAACCAGGAGTTAAAGATATAAAAGCTTTATTTAGAGCCATCTATGTGCGAAAAAGCCATCAAACTTGGCAGCACCTCTCAGAGTAAATGTCAGCACCGGTCCTCTAAATGTGGTTTGCTGTTGCACGTTTTTAAGACTAATGGCTGGTTATGTAATACAGTGGTTCTCAAACTTTAGAATAATCAGGTTGGTGTTCGCGATACCCCAGCTAGGCGTAAACAACTGTTTCTATACACCTCCCCCAGCTGATTTTGAGTGATTATAGTGAACGCTCTGATTAATAAATGTAGGATAAATAATAGAAGGCTTTGTTTGTGTGTTAGTTTTGGTTCAGTTTGAACAGCTAGCTCCTAGGCGTTGTCCAATGTGCTCCAGGCACTGTGGATTTCTGATGCGTTTCCTGACTTTTTCTCTCCCCCCGACCTGCCGGAAATGCCCCGTCAGAAACTCACCTGCATGCACACTTTGATTCTCACAAACACACTCAATAAAATCTGTTCTTAGGCAAATTATTTCACTGTTACAGGCGATGTAATGTAAAATCCATCCCCCAGTCTAAAATACTCCATCACTTGTGATCCAGTCTCACCCCAGTTGGTCCTGATCACTGCTTTGTCCAGTCTGGTGACGATGTCGTCCACCACACCAGAGAGATGAAACACACAGTCGTACCTCCTCCAGTCTTCAGGTGCGACGGATGATAGGTTCAGCTCAACACTCATCTGGAAGGTTCCATCGTGGTTGGGGAGGATCTCTCCGAGGTCCACGTCCTCATGAATCTCCTCTCCATCTCTCCTCCAGAACATCATGGCTCTGTCGGGGTAGAAACCTGTAGCGTGGCAGCTGACTGGAGAGGAGGGAGTCTTCTGGAGGAGAGACACTGAGGGACGCTCTGGGGAGAAGGACAGACACAGATGAGTCTGTACTGAGACACCAGGATGTGTCAGGATATTATGTTCATTGGAATGATCCAGCGCCTTAACAGCACTGAGTCCATGTACAACAGTACATCTTGCCATGTGATCCTACCTGTTCTCTGCAGAAAGCTCCCCCCATGGTGTAGGTACTTCTTCAGCCATTTAGGACATTTGTGGGTGTAGAAGTGTTTGACGTTTTCTAAGTTAACTTTGTCATTATCCCATCTAAGTTTGGTGATGACAGCCTGTGGCTTTAGAGCGGTCCATGTCAGCGTCTGCAGGTCTAATGCAAGGAAGTCTTCACCATCATAAACCGTACTGATTAAAACCAACAACCTCTCCAGTCTCGTCGTCCCACTCACAGCCTTCCATCCTCTGAAAAATGTGGGCATCTGAGAGAGACAGAGACAGAAAAAAGAGACATCTCAGTACAGCCAGTTCCTTTACCATTCTACCTTCTGTTTTAGAGGGGTGGGAGACAGGAGATGTTCAGGGGTAGATAACCAGTCAACAGTAGATGTCACATAGAAGTGGTGTACATCATCTGAAAGCTGGGAACCTGAAGATTCATTTTAGATGCAGCACTGTATAAAAGCGGTAGAACATTGTGATAGAAGTTCCCCTCTATTATGTCTCCTTATCATTTTTGGGTCGATACCATTTGTTACAGATTTGGTGCTAAATGTAACCATTTTTTACCACTGGAGAATTGATAAAAAAAAAAAAATCCCTCCAAAATACCACATTAAGACACCAAGACCTTGAGGAACACCATAGAAAAAGCCATGCTGTGATTTGGTATCAAAAACTTTTGACATTTGGAGATTTCTGCAAGAATTGCATTTTTCAGCGATTGGATGGCGAGCACTTCTGTTGTGTAAACTGCTCAGAAACCCCCTTATTGTCAATCTAGCTAGGAAAGCCATCCATCCTCTGAATGCTCTAGGTCTCTAGTTTGTGGCTGTAAAGTTTCATGAGGCTGTGATTATCCTAGAGGTCACCACAGGTCATTTTATACAGTGAGGTCAAGTTTAAAAAAATGGTCTCACTACAATGAAATGGCTACTATGGGGACTAACATCATCACACATGAATACAGTTGGGCTCATTGGATCCACAAGAGTCTCAGCTTTACAGTGATACCCAATTTATGTAATTCAAGACTGTTTAGGGACCCCAGTATGCAGAAATATTCAATACATCATTTTAGAATATGTGGAAATAACAGATTTATACTGCATTAACCCATAAGAACCCACGGTGACAGATGTCCTTTAAACGTTCTGGAAAGTTCCTTATAAAGCTTTATCCTTGACTTTAACTCATGAAGTCTCTAAGTGACACATACTGAACATCCTGATGGGTCATCTGACAGGTCATGTGATTTTGTGTTCCCATAACAACATTTCCAAGATGTCTGTGTGCCAGGTTAACACATGTGACAGAACTAGCTAAATAGAAAAAGCTTGTTTTTTGTTGCTAAAGGTAAGATTCAAGCCATTTAAGAATTGTAATAGTTACATAACATGTCCTTTATTACATTTAACCTGTTGTGATCACATTTCTTGAACAAATTGATATAAAAAGAATCCGATGAATATCGTTGTGACATATATGTCACATCGGCCCTTTAACCTGAAAATTGTCACGGAAAACCTGATGTGACATATATGTCACAATAATAAATATGATAATGATCTGCTCAGTTAATTTAGCTGATTCAATGATATTTAGTTAATAGATTTGATATTGTTCAATTCAGGGCATATTAAAACAAATGTAAACAAAAAATCATGTTATATGAATTCAATTATTAATAAAATGTATAAGGAAACAATTATTGCCTATCAGTAAATAAAATAAAAAGACAAACAAGATTTTTCTACCTATATCAGTTATATTTCAATGCCATTTTATTTTTCTGTAGTATGGATAACAAGAAGCAATACAGTGTTCAGGATGCACTGGCAGTCATCCAGGGAGACGACAGTGAGTTTGAGGGTTGTGAAGGTAGCTCAGATGAAGACCCTGAAGACCCTGATTACACTCCCATCAACAACGACATGGAGTATGATGAGGTCAAGTGAGTCTGGTGATTCAGACTGTAATGAATCAGGGGATTTAGATGAAGTACCTCAACCAAACATGAACCCTGGGCAACAAACTGTAACTGAGCAAGGAAAAAAACTGTTTTCTTGTAGAAAGAAACCTTTCGAAGCCCCTGAGTGGCAAATTCGAAGGACAGAGTGTCACACCCCCCCGACAATCTTCCATACTCCCATGGAGTATTTCAGGAAGTTCATCACAGCAGAAATGCTTGAGTTACTGAAGGAGCAACAAATTTGTACAGTGTGCAAAAATCTGCACATCACAGCAATGTTAACACCACTGACAAGCTAGTATGATATGGTTGGTAGCATGGATTCCTTAGATTTTCTAGTTTCATATGATAACAGTATCATCACTCAGTGCAACAACTTCTTAAAGAGGTTAAGGGGTTAACAGATAATATGACATCTTCACCAACAGAGACACACACACATTGGCTCAGTGTGTTTATACTGTAAGCTATGTCTCACCTCAGAGGGAGGAAACATTTCACCAGTAAAAAGTTACATATGAACATAAACATACTGTACCTCCAGTTTGGTTTAAGCGCTGCTTCAGGCTGTCCAAGCTGGCTCTGAAGAACTGCTGGCTATCAAAAGACTCCTGAGAATACCACTCCAGTTGTTGTGGCTCATCCTTAAATAGTTCCCTCATCCAGTCCCGTTTGGTTTTGGGGTCTTGATGTTGCTGTCATAGTAACCCATTCGCACTTCATCGAGCATCGCAGCACCAACATACTCTGGGAAGTTTGGGACTCCAGAAGTTGCAGTAAGGAAATATTTCAGTGAGTGTTTCACTGCAAGACAAAGAAAGTTTTAACTGGATTTTAAACATTTTTGAGGGGTTGATTGATTAACCCATTTGTGCCCGCAACTGAAATTTTGTATTTTGGGCTTCAGCACAAATTTGAAGAAATTTTCAAAATCGGTCAAACCGTTTGGCTGAAAAGTGAGTTTTTCAGTTTATCATACTAAATATAGTCTTTGGGCACATGGGCCTACTGTTTTTGCACTCCTTTATATTTGAGGTAAAAACAGTAGTCACGTGACCTCAGATGAGATGTACAGTAGTATGATAAAAAAATGGCTGTATCTCAGAAACTACAAAGGACACAATCAAGTATTTGGTATCTATGAACTCATACAAAGTTGAATATCAAAGATATGCACACATATTCCGTGTAAAAAGTGTGATTTTTCATGTGATCTTTCAAAGTTGTGCTGTTAGATACTTGCCCAAAGTATGTCCGTACCAATTTTCAAATCTTTTGACCAATCAGAGCAAATGTGTCCTTATCATACTAAATATAATCTTTGGGCGCAAATGGGTTAATTGGTTTTCAATTACCCAAAAAAGGAGAGTTTTAAAATATGTTGAATTACTCTGAGCTACAAAAGAATATGTTATAGACCCATTCTCATTACTGATAGATAGATAGCTAGATAGATAGATAGCTAGATAGATAGATAGATGTACTTTATTGATCCCAAATTGGGAAATTCTTGTGTTACAGCAGCAGGTTATCCAGGCAATGCACAGGGACCGTAAATATACAATATATAAACTGGGGGAAAAAAGTTCTGAAACTTGTGTTTGGTGGATTATTTCTCTGTTGTTACAATGCTAATGGTCATTGTATTTTACATCGTTGGAAAGCCTGTTTATTTACCTTCACAATGATGTCCAACTTGTAAGGATCATGCATTTGTGGGATGAGCAGCACAGCTGATTATGTGGGTAGCGCCCAAGAAAAATTTGCCAAAATGCTCTGCCAATGGTAAACAGTGTATTCTCCTGTTGGTATTGACTCTTGTTTTGAGTTGTTTGGTGGATTGGATGATTGAACTCTCTATCAGTAACAAGGAACAAACAAGACATATTGGCAATTTTACACTTTATTCATTTAATACACCGTCAGGAGCCTCAGTAGCGGTGGAAGATCCATACGCAGCCACAACAGCCTGGCACCTCCTCCTCATGCTGGTCACCAACCTGGTCACATGTTGCTGTGGGATGGCGTTCCATTCCTCAACCAGGATTCGTTGCAGGTCAGCCAGCGTGGTTGTGTTGGTCACTCTAACATGTGCAGCACGCCCAAGCTGCACGCCACAAGTGTTGAATCGGTTGTGGAGGTAGTCTGTGATAACCCTGGCTCTGTGGGGGCGAGCGTTGTCATCTTGGAGGATGAAGTTAGGTCCCAGATTGTGGAGATATGGGATCGCCACTGGCTGCAGAATCTCATCCCGATATCTCACTGCATTGAGATGGCCTTCAATGATGACAAGCCTTGTTTTGCCAGTGAGGGTAATAATTAATAATAAGTACCTAAGTACAGTTTTGAGGTTCATACTGTGGTTCAATCCCCGGCTGCTCCGGTCAAAAATCAAAAAAGTCCTTGAGCAAGACACTTAACCAAATTGCTTCTGAATGCGTAGCCATCGGTGTGTGAATGAGTATTTAGATTAGATGCTGATGGGCAAAGTTGGCACCTTAGCAGCCTCTTCCATCAGTCCATTTACCATTTACCAATATAAAAATAAAAATACAAAATAATTTCATTTCATTTCATTTCAAAATTTATTTTGAAAATGTAGAATACAAAAAAAAATACAAAATAAAGAAAAAGAGAATGATCATACCAACAAGTGGACAGTCAAAAAGAAGTAGTATTTAGATACAATGAAAGCATAAAAAAAAAATTGTCAAACACTTGATGCCTTGATTTACATATGGAGAAGGGGTTTGGATTAAATAAATTTGTAATTTTTCTCACTCTTTTTGAATAAGTCATTCATTAATAATTAACCAGCTTCCTTATTGCGCAATACATATACTCTAATTAAACCTTTTATCTCTGTCATACAGAAATATAGATTAATTACTGATATAATTATCCTTATCAAACTATACATTTGTTATCAATCCAGAATACCAATTCATGACCTATAATACAACTTAATCACAATACCAACTCATTACTTACAATATAACTTAATCACAAGAACCAATTCATTACTTATAATATAACTTAATCACAATACCAATTCATTACCTTATATATATATAGCAGCCAATCAGATGAGCAGCTTCATTAGAGAGATTTATTAAATGACAGAAAGTTGTGGAGTTCAGCATCCTCTTCTATGTTCACTGCCCCGCTGTCAAAATAAGTGTAAATAAAGTGAAATCCTTGTCATATTGGTATCCACATTATGAAGGACGTTTGTTTTTATGGTGAACAGGATATTAGTTGCTCGCCCACAAGGGGAAAAATATATATAATGTATATAATGTGAAATATTTCACAGTATAATACTTACTGTTAGCAGGGCGAAACCCTGAATACAGATGAGAGAAAACAATGTTAGAAAATGATTAACATTTCAGATTTATGAAAGCAGAAAAAGAAAAAAGAAAAATGTTGTGCTTCACTATCACTTGTCAAATAAATGGGTTGAGTTATCAGAAGTACCACACTAAATATGCAGGGACGAGACTATCACAGGTATTTATTTGAATTCATCAGAGGAATAAAACATCTCTGTTCCTCACCGTTATTGTTCCTCCTCCAGATGAAGAGTCCAGCGATGCAGACCGCCAGCAGCAGCAGCAGCAGTCCTACAACAACTCCAATAACAGGAGCAGCAGGGAACCCTGCAGGAGGAACTGGAACCAAAACAGAACATTCACACTTTGGGTTCATTCACACTGTGTGCTGTGTGGTTCTGAAAGTGTTTTCAGTGGTAATGCCTCAGTTCTGGATATGACTTTTATTTCAAATCAACATTCAGGCAGTGCTGTCAATCATTATTGGTCAAACAAATGTGTAGTAAATAAAAACCCTGACAAAGAAGTTCACAGCTTATCAGTGGTTTAAGTGGGTACAGTAAACCAGGAGTTCAAGATATAAAACCTTTATTTAGCGCCATCTATGTGTGAAATGCCATCAAACTAGGCAGCACCTCTCAGAGTAAATGTCAGCACCGGTCCTCTAAATGTGGTTGCTGTTGCACGTTTTTAAGACTTGTGGCTGGTTATGTAATACAGTGGTTCTCAAACTTTAGAATAACCAGGTTGGTGTTCGCGACAACCACTGATGTAATAAACCATAACTTGGAAAATTTCACAGACAGTCCCACTGTAGACAAATAGCACAACATATCAGAAACTTTGCTCCTGTAGCTGACGGGTTAAGACGCCAACCACGACCCACAACGTCCCCAGTTTGAGCAACAGATCTTTGTTGCATCTCTCTCTGCCTCGTTTCCTGTCATCTCAATACTGTCTCCAGTAAAGGCACAAACTGTCACTGCTCTACTTTGTTTTATGTGAGTTTATATGGCTTTTTTAAAGCATTGCTTTTTACATTTGTATTATGTTTTATGTTTTTATGTTTTCTGTGTTTTACCTAGCTGCGAGACAAATTGCTCCTGGGGACAACAAAGTTGAAGTTAACATTTTGGCACTGTACACACTAGTTTCTAATAAGTTCTTCCTTAATTATGGTCTAACTGTCCACCAAATGTTACAGGAATCCGTTGCAAATAAATAAACAAATATACAAGTATATACCAGTCTTACCCCAGTTGGTCCTGATCACTGCTTTGTCCAGTCTGGTGACGATGTCGTCCACCACACCAGAGAGATGAAACACACAGTCGTACCTCCTCCAGTCTTCAGGTGTGACTGATGACAGGTTCAGCTCAACACTCATCTGGAAGGATCCATCGTGGTTGGGGAGGATCTCTCCGAGGTCCACGTCCTCATGAATCTCCTCTCCATCTTTCCTCCAGAACATCATGGCTCTGTCGGGGTAGAAACCTGTAGCGTGGCAGCTGACTGGAGAGGAGGGAGTCTTCTGGAGGAGAGACACTGAGGGACGCTCTGGGGAGAGGGACAGACACAGATGAGTCTGTACTGAGACACCAGGATGTGTCAGGATATTATTTTCATTGGAATGATACAGTGCCTTAGAAGTACTGAGACCATGTACAACAGTACATCTTGCCATGTGATCCTACCTGTTCTCTGCAGAAAGCTCCTCCCATAGTGTACATACTTCTTCAGCCAGTCAGGACATACGTGGATGAAGTAGTGTTTGTTGTGTTCTAATCTAGCTTTGTCATTATCCCATCGAAGTTTGGTGATGAAGGCCTGTTGTTTTGGAGCGGTCCACGTCAGCGTCTGCAGGTCTAATGCAAGGAAGTCTTCTCCATCATAACCGTACTGATTATAACCAACAACCTCTCCAGTCTCGTCGTCCCACTCACAGCCGCTCATCTGCTGTAAAATGTGGGCACCTGAGAGAGACAGAGACAGAAAAAAGAGACATCTCAGTACAGCCAGCTCCTTTACCATTCTACCTTCTGTTTTAGAGGGGTGGGGTACAGGGGATGTTCAGGGGTAGATAAATAGTCAACAGTAGATGTCACATAGAAGTGGTGTACATCATCTGAAAGCTGGGAACCTGGAGATTCATTTGAGATGCAGCACTGTGTGGCAAGTTGTTCTAGTCATAAATAACAAAAACAAATTAATGAATAAATGGATGAATAAATTAAAATAAATAGTGAAAGTGTAAAAGAGTGTAGAACATTATAATAGAAGTATATGATGTTCATCCCCATGCTCTATTATGTCTCATAAGTTGTTGCAGCATTTTTTGGTTTGATACCATTTGTTACAGATTTGTCGCTAAATTTAACCATTTTTTACCACTGGAGTATTGATAAAAAAGATCAATAATCTCTCCAAAATACCACATTAAGACACAAAGACCTCGAGGAACACCATAGAAAAAGTCATGCTGTGATTTGGTATCAAAAACTTTTGACATTTGGAGATTTCTGCAAGAATTGCATTTTTCTGCAATTCTGTAAACTGCTCAGAAACCCCTTAATGTCAATCTAGCTAGGAAAACCATCCATCCTCTGAATGCTCTAGGTCTCTAGTTGGTGGCTGTAAAGTTTCATGAGGCTGTGATTATCCTAGAGGTCACCACAGGTCATTTCATACAATGAGGTCAAATTTCAAAAAATGGTCTCACTACATTGAAATGTCTCCTATGGGGACTAACATCATCACACATGAATACAGTTGGACTCATTGGATCCACAAGAGTCTCAGCTTTACAGTGATACCCAATTTATGTAATTCAGGACTGTTTAAGGACCCCAGTATGCAGAAATATTCAAATACACCATTTTAGAATATGCGGAAATAACAGATTTATACTGCATAAAGAAAAACTGCATGTGATTATCATAAAGTGTGCATGTGTAAAGTCAAGGGACCCCTTTGAAAATCCCCATGGCAGTTTTTCCTCGCCAAAATTTAGCGTAAATTCACAGCGTTATTTAGCGATCTTCCTGACAAGCTAGTATGACATGGTTGGTAGCAATGGATTCTTTAGATTTTCTAGTTTCATATGATAACAGTATCATCACTCAGTGCAACAACCTCTTAAAGAGTTTAAGGGGTTAACAGATACCATGACATCTTCACCACAGAGACACACACACATTGGCTCAGTGTGTTTATACTGTAAGCTATGTCTCACCTCAGAGGGAGGAAACATTTCACCAGTAAAAAGTTACATATGAACATAAACATACTGTACCTCCAGTTTGGTTTAAGCGCTGCTTCAGGCTGTCCAAGCTGGCTCTGAAGAACTGCGGGCTATCAAAACACTCCTGAGAATACCACTCCAGGTGTTGTGGCTCATCCTTTATTAGTTTCCTCATCCAGTCCTGTTTGGGTTCTGGGGTCTTGTTGTTGATGTCACAGTAACCCATCAGCACTTCATCGACCATCGTAACACCCACGAACTCTGGGAAGTTTGGGACTCCAGAAGTTGCAGTAGAGAACATTTTCAGTGAGTGTTTCACTGCAAGACAAAGAAGGTTTTGAATTGGATTTTAAACATTTTTGAGGGGTTGATTGATTAACCCATTTGTGCCCGCAACTGAAATTTTGTGTTTTGGACTTGCCTCAGCACAAATTTGAAGACATTTTCAAAATCAGTCAAACCGTTTGGCTGAAAAGTGAGTTTTTCTTATCACACTAAATATAGTCTTTGGGCACATGGGCCTACTGTTTTTGCACTGCTTTATATTTTAGGTAAAAACAGTAGTCACGTGACCTCAGATGAGATATACAGTAGTATGATAAGAAAATGGCTGTATCTCAGAAACTACAAAGGGCACCATCAAGTACTTGGTATCTATGAACTCATACAAAGTTGAATATTGAAGATATGCACACATATGCAGTGTAAAAAGTGTTGTACTGTTAGATACTTGCCCAAAGTATGTCCGTACCAATTTTCAAAGCTTTTGACCGATCAGAACAAATGTATCCTTATCATACTAAATATAGTCTTTGGGCACAAATGGGTTAATTGGTTGTCAATTAATTACCCAAAAAAGGCGAATTTTAAAATATGTTTAATTACTCTGAGCTACAAAAGAATATTTTAACGACCCATTCTCATTACTGATAGAGTAGATAGATAGATAGATAGATAGGTAGATAGATTGATTGATAGATACAATTTTGTTTTAAAATTAAATTAAATTAGGTATATAGGCTACAGTTTATGTGTCTTTTTGTGACACAATGTCCTGTAGGCCTATATAAAGACAATAGTAGGCTTATGACATTATTGTAAGTTCACAGTGACAAAGTGAAAGTGATTCCTCAATGTCGCACTACAAAGTGACTAAATCAAACAAGTTTTGCAGCAACAAGAATAACAACAAATAACGGTGAGTCACAATATGATCTTACCTGTAGATGCAACATGACAGAAGAGGAGCAAGTTGAGCAACACAGTTAACTTCATCTTGTTTTGAATAGTAAGAGAGAGAGAGAGCTACAGTCAGCTGACCAGCAAATATTTCGATGTGGGTCAGACCTTGGACCTTGAGTAATAAGGAAGAGTAGCCTCTGAGCTGTATAAAAATCTCTTTATAGTTAGTTAGTCTTCTCAGACTATATGACCAATGTAATGACTACTTGGAAATAAAAATATTACTGCTATTACTAGGCTACTACTTTCAGCTTTGTGTCTGCATTTTCCAACCCTTAAAAGAACTTCATTCTACAGTTTGTCACAAACATTCAAAATCCCCACATTTGGAGATACCTAGATATCTAAAATGAAAAGTTGTCAGTCAAATGTAGTGGAGTAAAATAAACAATGTTTCCCTCTGAAATGTAGTGGAGTAGAAGTAGGCTATAAAGGTCCATAAAATGTAAATACTCAAGAAGTAGGCTATACCTCAAAGGCTATATTGAGTTAAAGTGCTTAGTTAGGCTATTACACCACTGTATGGGCAGGTACCGGTAGTTTACAACAAAAGTAACTTTCCATTCCTGATGCAGCTATTGCAGAGTAAAACATATTTTTACAAAACATTTATTCTGATTCTTCTACAAATATACACAGATGGAAGAAGTACAGATCTTGTAAAGTAGAAATACCACAGTGTAAAAATACTCTGTTACAAGTAAAAGTTCTGCATTCAAAATCTTACAAGCACAAAAGCATTAGCAATAAAATATACTTAAAGTACCAAAGTAAAAATAGCCTATTCTATGCAGAATTGCCCATTTTAGAATTATATCTATCTATCTATCTATCTATCTATCTATCTATCTATCTATCTATCTATCAATCTATCTATCTATCTATACTACTGTATATTGCTGGGTAGCTTAATATCATACGATAATACATCATAATTTATTAGTTGATTTATGTTGTATTAATAATATGAATATGCAAAGTAACTACAGTTGTCAAAAAATAGTGAAGTTAAAAGTAGGCCTACAATAAATCCCCCCTGAAATGTAATGGAGTAGAAGTGTAAAGTAGCATAAAATGTAAATACTCAAGTAAAGTAGCCTACAAGTACCTCAAAATGGTACTGAAGAAGGCACTACTTGACTAAATGGACTTAGTTACATTTAATTATAATTATAATAATAAATAATTATAATTCCACCTCTGCACTGGAAAAACAAAGTTTGGAAACTTGTGTTTGGTCGATTATTTCTCTGTTGTTACAATGCTAATTGGCATTGTATTTTACATCGTTGGAAAGCCTGTTTATTTACCTTCACAATGATGTCCAACTTGTAAGGATCATGCATTTGTGGGATGAGCAGCACAGCTGATTATGTGGGGAGCGCCCAAGAAAAATTTGCCAAAATGCTCCGTCAATGGTAAACAGTGTATTCTCCTGTTGGTACTGACTCAGTAGCGGTGGAAGATCCATACGCAGCCACAACAGCCTGGCAACTCCTCCTCATGCTGGTCACCAACCTGGTCACACGTTGCTGTGGGATGGCGTTCCATTCCTCAACCAGGATTCGTTGCAGGTCAGCCAGCGTGGTTGTGTTGGTCACTCTAACACGTACAGCACGCCCAAGCTGATCCCACAAGTGTTGAATTGGGTTGAGGTGTGGACTCTTGGCAGGCCGTTCCATTCTCTCTACTCCCACATTGTGGAGGTAGTCTGTGATAACCCTGGCTCTGTGGGGGCGAGCGTTGTCATCTTGGAGGATGAAGTTAGGTCCCAGATTGTGGAGATATGGGATCGCCACTGGCTGCAGAATCTCATCCCGATATCTCACTGCATTGAGATGGCCTTCAATGATGACAAGCCTTGTTTTGCCAGTGAGGGAGATGCCGCCCCACACCATGACACTGCCCCCACCAAAAGCTGTTACTCCATCGGTGCAACAATCAGCATAGCGTTCTCCGCGTCGTCTCCATACTTTGACCCTGCCATCCAACTTTGGCAGACAGAACCTGGACTCATCACTGAACATGACATTCCCCCACATGTTCAGGTTCCATTGTCTGTGTTGTCGACACCAGCGCAAACGGGCCTGACGGTGAAGGGCAGTCATTGCAGGCTTCCTGGTAGCCTTATGAGAATACACTGTTTACCATTGGCAGAGCATTTTGGCAAATTTTTCTTGGGCGCTACCCACATAATCAGCTGTGCTGCTCATCCCACAAATGCATGATCCTTACAAGTTGGACATCATTGTGAAGGTAAATAAACAGGCTTTCCAACGATGTAAAATACAATGCCAATTAGCATTGTAACAACAGAGAAATAATCCACCAAACACAAGTTTCCGAACTTTTTTTTCCCAGTTTATATTCCCTTTTAATTGCCTAAACTAAAGCATAGTTTAGGTGTCGTTTTGTGACACAATGTCATGTAGGCCTATATAAAAACAACAGTAGGCTAGTGGTATTATTGTAAGTTCAGTGTGACAAACGGTGGTTCCTCAATGACGCACTAAAAAGTGACTAAATCAAACAAGTTTTGCAGAAACAAGAATAACAGGAAATAACGTTGAGAGTCACAATAATGAATACTTTTTCCACCACATTCAACATGTTGTACTCGATTCAGTATTAAATCAGCAACTTGACTTTTTCCATGTGGTTTACTGGAGACAATCCATATGCAGTGGGACTATGTGACCCTAATGTTTGAGAGATCCATACACAAAGTTTGTAAGTGTACTGATTACAGTTTAGTGAGTCGAGACGTTTCTTGCTGCAGTCTGCAAAAGTGGATGAAAAAATAAATAAAAAGAGTGGATTTAATCCAAGATTTTAAAAATATTCCTAATTTGAATTGATATCATGGAAACTTGGAGAGAGGAAGTAAAGAACAACATTGCCCTCTGCTGGTCTGTTAAAGAGATTACTAAAAAAGAACAACTACAATGTGACAGAAGAGCAGAGCTTTGAGGTGTGACATGAGAATAAAAAGAAATCTACCTTAGAGCTGCAACGATTAAGCGATTAGTTGTCAACTATAATCGATTAAATCGGTTTGAGTAATTTTTTAAGAAAAAAAAGTCTAAATTCTCTGATTCCAGCTTCTTAAATGTGAATATTTTCTGGTTTCTTTACTCCTCTATGACAGTAAACTGAATATCTTTGAGTTGTGGACAAAACAAGACATTTGAGGACGTCATCTTGGGCACTGATTGACAGTTTTCACCAATTTCTGACACTTTATAGATGAAACAACTAATCGAGGAAATAATCAACAATGAAAATAATTGTTAGTTGCAGCCCTGCTGTAATCTATCTAGATCTCTCCTCACACACTATGAATAAAAAAACTACACCATTCAGGTTTTGTTGTACAAAGGTGGAAAGCAATTTATTACATTTACTCAAGTACTTAATCCAGTTTTGAGGTTCATATACTTTACTTGAGTATTTCCATTTTTTGCTAATTTATACTTAATATACATTTTACTCCATCAGTTATTTACAACTATAGTTAGCTTTCAGATTAAGACTTTACATACAAAAACACATACATTGAAAGCTTTTACTTCATTTGGAGTATTTTTTATTGCTACTTTTACTTAAGAATTAAGAATTACGGTCTCAATTGTAAAATAGATTTTTGATCTCACTTCCAGGAATATAAAAATAATAATAATAACAATAATAATAATGAAATATATGTTGTACAGATTATAAAGTCCTCTGAGAGGATAAATTGTGGAGTTCAGCATCCTCTTCTATGTTCACTGCCCCCCTGTCAAAAGAAGTAGTAAATCAAGAGAAATCCTTGTCATACTGGTGTCCACATTTGTTTTTATGGTGAACAGGATATTAGTTGCTTGCCCACAAGGGAAAAAATATATATAATTGTATATAATGTGAAATATTTCACAGTATAATACTTACTGTTAGCAGGGCGAAACCCTGAAATACAGATGAGAGAAGACAATGTTAGAAAATGATTCACATTTCATTTTGTGCTTCACTATCACTTGTCAAATAAATGGATTGAGTTACCAGAAGTACCACACTAAATATGCAGGACGAGACTATCAGAGATATTTATTTTAATTCATCAGAGGAATAAAAACATCTCTGTTCCTCACCGTTATTGTTCCTCCTCCAGATGAAGAGTCCAGCGATGCAGACCGCCAGCAGCAGCAGCAGCAGTCCTACAACAACTCCAATAACAGGACCAGCAGGGAACCCTGCAGGAGGAACTGGAACCAAAACAGAACATTCACACTTTGGGTTCATTCACACTGTGTGCTGTGTGGTTCTGAAAGTGTTTTCAGCAGTAATGCCTCAGTTCTGGATATGACTTTCATTTCAAATCACATTCAGGCAGTGCTGTCAATCATTATTGGTCAAACAAATGTGTAGTAAATAAAAACCCTGACAAAGAGGTTCACAGCTTATCAGTGGTTTAAGTGGGTACAGTAAACCAGGAGTTCAAGATATAAAAGCTTTATTTAGCGCCATCTATGTGTGAAAAGCCATCAAACTTGGCAGCACCTC
Source organism: Sebastes miniatus (assembly GCA_916701275.1). Taxonomy (NCBI): domain Eukaryota; kingdom Metazoa; phylum Chordata; class Actinopteri; order Perciformes; family Sebastidae; genus Sebastes; species Sebastes miniatus. The sequence continues at coordinate 40,391 of CAKALS010000468.1, forward strand.
TTAGAGTAAATGTCAGCACCGGTCCTCTAAATGTGGTTGCTGTTGCACGTTTTTAAGACTTATGGATTGTTATGTAATACAGTGGTTCTCAAACTTTAGAATAACCAGGTTGGCGTTCGTGACAACCACTGATGTAATAAACAAGAACTTGGAAAATGTCACAGCCAGTCCCACTGTAGACAAATAACACAACATATCATAAACTTTGCACCTGTAGCTGACGGGTTAAGACGCCGACCACGAACCATAATGTCCCCAGTTTGAGAGCAACAGATCTTTGTTGGGTCTTTCTCCCTCGTTTCCTGTCATCTCAATACTGTCTCCAGTAAAGGCACAAACTGTCACAGCTCTACTTTGTTTTATGTGAGTTTATATGTTTTTTTAAGCATTTGTTTTTGCATTTGTATTATGTGTTATGTTTTTCTGACAACACAGTTGAAGTTAACATTTTGGCACTATACACACTAGTTTCTAATAAGTTCTTCCTTAATTATGGTCTAACTGTCCACCAAATGTTACAGGAATCTTTTGCAAATGAATAAACAAATATACTAGTATATTCCAGTCTTACCCCAGTTGGTCCTGATCACTGCTTTGTCCAGTCTGGTGACGATGTCGTCCACCACACCAGAGAGATGAAACACACAGTCGTACCTCCTCCAGGCTTCAGGTGCGACTGATGACAGGTTCAGCTCAACACTCATCTGGAAGGATCCATCGTGGTTGGGGAGGATCTCTCCGAGGTCCACGTCCTCATGAATCTCCTCTCCATCTTTCCTCCAGTACATCATGACTCTGTCGGGGTAGAAACCTGTAGCGTGGCAGCTGACTGGAGAGGAGGGAGTCTTCTGGAGGAGAGACACTGAGGGACGCTCTGGGGAGAAGGACAGACACAGATGAGTCTGTACTGAGACACCAAGATGTGTCAGGATATTATGTTCATTGGAATGATACAGAGCCTTAGAAGCACTGAGTCCATGTACAACAGTACATCTTGCCATGTGATCCTACCTGTTCTCTGCAGAGAGCTCCTCCCATAGTGTAGGTGCTTCCTTAGCATGTCAGGACATATGTGGATGAGGTAGTGTTTGTCGTTTTCTAATCTAGCTTTGTCATTATCCCATTTAAGTTTGGTGATGAAAGCCTGTTGTTTTGGAGCGGTCCATGTCAGCGTCTGCAGGTCCAACACAAGGAAGTCTTCTCCATCATAACCGTACTGACTAAAACCAACAACCTCTCCAGTCTCGTTGTCCCACTCACAGCCATTCATCCTCTGAAAAATGTGGACATCTGAGAGAGACAGAGACAGAAAAAAGAGACATCTCAGTACAGCCAGCTCCTTTACCATTCTACCTTCTGTTTTAGAGGGGTGGGGTACAGGGGATGTTCAGGGGTAGATCAATAGTCAACAGTGGATGTCATATAGAGGTGGTGTACATCATCTGAAAGCTGGGAACCTGGAGATTCATTTGAGCACTGTGTGACAAGTTGTTCTAGTCATAAATCACAAATACAGGGCTTCCGGTCTAGCTGGCTACGTGATGGCAGCATAGAGCGACAGGCTCCCGACAGTAAAATTAAAAGTTGCCCGATTTAACTCGATTTTTTTAGGAGACGTGTTACAGCAAGTGTAAATACAGCGGGCGAGCGAATATTCCTAAAAAGGGGAAGACAAATCCCGTACAAAGTAAGGAACCCGACGAAGAAGAAGACGGTCAATTGTCCCGAGCTAGTAGCATTAGCAACATGGAGGAAGACACACCGGACACTGCCCCCCCCTCCCCCCCCCCCCCTCCTCCCCCCCCCCTCCTCCCCCCCGGGGCCGAGTCCCGATGCCAGCCTGGGCTTAATCCTGAAAGAGTTACGAGAATTCAGGAATGACTCCGGTAAACAACTACATGGCATAAAAGAGGATATAAATAAAATCTACAGAAGAGTGGAAGAAGCGGAGGAGCGGATCAACACGGCGGAGGCCCGAATCCAGGCATCGGAGGATGTCTTGTCGGAGCTGGTGAAGCTACAGATACCAACGGAGAATAAACTGACTGACTTGGAGAGCCTGCGCGATAATGTGAGAATATATGGGGTAAGAGAAGGAGATGAAGAAGGCATGACTTCAGTGATTACTTTCGTGGAAGACTTGCTAAGGAAAGGTTTGGAGTTCCCCTCGTCTACAGAGCTAAACATCGAGATGGCTCACCGAGCGCTAGCCCCAAAACCTCCGGTCGAAGCCCCTCCAAGGTCACTGGTGGTCAAGTTCTCCAGCTACAGGATGAAGGAGGAGGTGATTAAAAGAGCCTGGCAGAGAAAGGGATTCGATTTTCAAGGTAAACGGATCCACTTGGATCACGACTACGCACCGGAGCTGCTGAGGAAGAGGAGGGAGTACGCAGAAGCGAAAACTGTGTTGAAACAAAGTAACATAAGATTTCAAACTCCGTTCCCGGCCAGACTGAGAGTGTTTTATAAAGAAGGCACTGAGATTTACAACTCGGCGGAGGAGGCGACGGCGGACATGGCAGAGAGAGGGATGCAGGTGACGGTTCTGAAAAAGCCGACCTCGCTTCTGGACCAGATAACCCGGCTGACCTGGCGAGTCAGCGGAAAACGAAGGAACCGGGAGAATGCAGGCTCCGGGCGGGGGTTCAGGGACCGGCTCCCGGCATTCCGACGACAAGACACTGGATAAGTAACGTACTTTGGCTACGACAGGGTTATATTTAGGTACAATAGTTCTTCTAAGAATCTTGAACAATGTTGTACATCATGTTATGGGACGGATTTTATTTTCAAACTTATTCTTTTTATTAAGGGCAAAAGAGGTCAGACATGTGGTCGGGACACCTCTCACTGGACATTATGGACCTATACATCAGCCCACAGGCTGAAGAGGACCCTCTTTCACTGCTAGGAGGAAGAGACTTTCCCTCTATACTCACTTACCAGCAGAGTCCAGGAGGCCGTAAACGAGGCCTTCCTTTTGGAAGTCAGAGTTGTTACCTGTTGTGGTTTTGTTTTTGTGTTATTGGTTATTGTTTATGCTACTGTTTCCTTGTAGCACCAAGGGGTGTAAGATATGATTCATGTATAGGCTTGAGGGGGCTTAAAGTATACTTAAGAGATACACAATGTCACTTAAAATAATGACCTATAATGTAAATGGTCTGGGAAATCCAATCAAGAGGAGCAAAGTTATGGCCAAAACTGAAGAGGGAGGGAGTAGAAGTAGCTCCCCTTCAGGAGACTCATCGTACGAACTGGAACATGGAAAACTTAAGAGATGGAGGTTTAATCAGCACTCATCCACCTGTAAAAAGGGTTCTAAGAGAGGGGTAGCAGTTTGAATTTCTAGCAAATTAAAGTTTGAATTCACATTTGAAAAGAAAGATATGGATGGAAGATTTGTTCTGGTCCGGGGGTATCTGCAAGGTGTTTTAGTTACTTTTCTGAATGTCTATGCTCCCCCAGGATCTGAATGGAAATTCTATAAACAAATCTTTGAATTGATCCGCTCTGAGGCCCAGGGCATCATAATTTGCAAGGGGGATTTTAATGTCAGCCTTCACATGACCCTGGATACTTCAAAATCTGATTATTCAGGAGAAAAGAAAACTACAAAAAATATAAAATTAATGATGGGAGAGCTAGGACTCTCAGACAAATGGAGGGATTTGAATCCGACAAAGAGGGACTATACCTTTTATTCTCATCCGTACTCTGTCTATTCCAGGCTGGACTATTTTCTTACATTTCAAAGAGATTTATTTCGGGTGATAAATTGCAATATTGGGACCATGGACTTATCAGACCACGCCACAGTCTCTATGGATTTATTACTAGGTTCTGAAAAGAAGAGCCCTATCTGGAGGTTAAACACGGGGATTCTAAATCAAATGAGACAGCAAATAAGGAAAGATATTAAAGACTATTTTGAAGAAAATGACAACGGGGAAGTTTCCCCACCAATTCTTTGGGAGGCCTGCAAGGCCGTTCTTAGGGGGCAAATTATAGGCTATTGCTCTAAATTGAAAAAGCAGAGAAAAGAAAAATTGGATCGGTTACAAAAAGAATTAAAAGAATTAGAGAATCTACATAAAAAGACACTGAATCAAAGAACAAAATTGGAAATAGATAGGAAAAAGAACGAAATAAATGAAATCCTCTCAAACGATATTAAAAGAAAGCTGATTTTTCTAAAACAAAGATATTATGAAGCAGGAGGAAAATCGGCTAAATTACTCGCTTATAAATTAAAAAAGCAACAAGCAGAAAATATAATTTATAAAATAAAGGATCTTACAACAAATTCCATACACTGCAAAGTAGAGGATATACAAAAATCATTTGAAACTTTTTATAAAAATGTATATACGCAGCCCAAAATAGATGAACCGAAGATGGAAGCTTTTTTGACCTGATAAAACTACCAAAGGTGACAGATGAACAAAATAAGTGTCTAATTAGTGAAATTAAGGATGAAGAAATTAAAGAGGCGATATCAAATTTAAAACCCAATAAAGCACCAGGACCAGATGGTTTTCCTTCTGAGTGGTACAAGGATATGAGAGATCTGCTGACCCCCATAATGAAGAACACGTTTAACCATGTACTCAGGACTGGCATGACTCCTCCTTCTTGGAGAGAAACTGGGATTTCTTTGATACCAAAAGATGGTTAAGATAAACTTGAATGTGGAGGTTATCGGCCGATAAGTGTACTGAATCAGGATTATAAGATCTTTACCTACATTTTGGCAAGGAGGTTAGGAAAAATCCTCCCCAAATAATAAGTTAGATCAGACAGGTTTATTCAGCAAAGGCAGACTCAAGATAACATTCGCCGAACATTACATGTGATTGATCATATTGTTGAAAACAAACTCGAGGCAGTGTTATTGAGCCTTGATGCCGAAAAGGCGTTTGATCGAGTTAACTGGAGGTTTTTATATAGAGTATTGGGGCAATTTGGATTTCATCAGACCTTTATTAAAACTATTCAAGCATTATATAATAGCCCAAAGGTAAGAATAAAATTAAATGGAGCCGTATCAAACTTATTCGGCCTGGAAAGAGGGACAAGACAAGGCTGTCCAATAAGTCCATTATTGTTTGCTTTGTTTATTGAAGCGTTAAGTCAGGGGATCACTCAGGATAAAAATATTACAGGTATAAAATTGTTAGACCAAGATCATAAAATCTCTTTATTTGTGGACGATGTTTTAATTAATTTGTCGAACCCAGAGAGCTCAATTTTGAAATTAATGTCATTTTTGGAGGTTTTTAGTTCCATTTCAGGTTATAAATTGAATATTTTAAAGACCCAAATTTTAAGTTTCAAATACAAGCCTAGTCAGACCATAAGTTCTAATTTTCAATTAAACTCGGATTTGGATCACATTAGATATCTAGGAGTAAACATCCCAAAAGACCTAACAAAATTGTATGCCTTAAATTTTAATCTGTTAAATCAGAAAATAAAGGAAGACATAAATAGATGGAATCTAATTCCAATATTAAGTTTTGAGTCAAGAATTGAGTCAGTAAAAATGAATATCTTGCCTAGGGTACTATATGTTGTTTCAGAACTCTTCCAATTGAAATAACTGATAAACAATTCAACGAATGGGATAAATTGATTTCACGTTATATTTGGCAAGGGAAAAAAACAAGGATAAGATTTTACACTCTTCAATTGGCGAAGAATAAGGGAGGACTTGCACTCCCCTGCCTAAAAAATTATTATATATCCCAATATATAGCCCAATTGAGGACTTTGTATTGTTGGTGTAATCCTGATTACCAAGCGAGATGGAAAGAAATTGAAGGGAATATATCTGGGACAGTCCCAATTCAGGCACAGTTAGGGGACAAAAGTCTTATTAAAAATTTGATGGAAACAGGTAATAGATGGATTAATTTATCTTTGAAATTATGGTTAAATATCATCACTAAGAGTGGCTCACTTGAAGAGATAAAGATTCTGGTGCTCCCATGACCTTGATTTCACCCCAAATAAATTGGATGCAAGCTATAAGGGTTTGGCTAATCGAGGCCTCTCCTCATACTGTACCTTTTTCAACCAGGGGACATTGACTGATTTTCAGACATTGAAAAGACTATTTGGGTTAAATAAGAGCGAACTTTTTTAGATTTCTTCAGGTACGCCATCACATAAACAGTTCTATGTTAGAGAGTCACAAGGCATTTGATAACAACATATTGAAAGTTTTTATGAGTGCCTATAAAACAGATTCGGGGCTTAAAGTAATTTCAAGAATATATAGAGGACTTCAGGAGGCTGAAATAGCAAGCACTACATGAAAACAAAAATGGGAACGCGAAACTAATAGCTGCATTCCAGAAGAAGTTTGGTTACAATATTGTGAATTTCAATGGAAGATATCGAGCTCAACCTTATGGAGAGCGTTTGGCTGGAAGACTGTTAATAGATAACCACTATCACCTGTTTTGGGCCTGTCCAAAAGTAAATTCTTTTTGGCGTAAGATTTACACAGAATTAGTTACTATATTTGGTACAAACATAGTTTTTAAGTGGGACGAACTCCTGTTTGGTCTTCTACTTTCAACATCTACAAATATTAAAACAAAATACTTATTTGGAATATTGAGTGTAGCTGCTAGAAAAGCAATTACTAAGAAATGGCTTAAACCAGATACCCCATCATTAGAGAACTGGTATGATGTAATTTATGAAATATTTGTAATGGAAAGAATTACTTTCTCAATGAGGCTTCAAGAAACTAAATTTGAGGAAATTTGGAAGGAGTGGAAAAAGTATATTTCCCCAAAACGCCCTTCTTTTGTTTAATTTTTCTTTTTTTCTAAATGTAATTTTTTATTATTATTATTTATTTATCTTATTTCACATGAAAAGCACCCCATGTTCTATTTGTGTGTTCTATAATTTCATTGTAAAAAGTGGAAAAGTTGGTTCACTTCATATTTGTATCTAATTAAGTATGTTTATGTAAATGTCTGAGTAAAACCAAATAAAGGAAAAACAAAATGAAAAAAAAAAAAAGTAACAAATACAAATTTGTTAATAAATGGATGAATAAATTAAATAAATTGTGAAAGTGTATCAGAAGACATAGAACATGATGATAGAAGTATATGATGGCCATCCCCATGCTCTATTATGTCTCATAAGTTGTTGCAGCATTTTTTGGGTTGATACCATTTGTTACACAGATTTGGTGCTAAATTTAACAATTTTTTACCACTCGAGAATTGATAAAAAATGATCAATAATCCTTTCAAAATACCACATTAAGACACCAAGACCTTGAGGAACACCATAGAAAAAGCCATGCTGTGATTTGGTATCAAAAACTTTTGACATTTGGAGATTTCTGCAAGAATTGCATTTTTGGCGATTGGATGGCGAGCACTTCTGTTGTGGAAACTGCTCAGAAACCCCCTTATTGTCAATCTAGCTAGGAAAGCCATCCATCCTCTGAATGCTCTAGGTCTCTAGTTTGTGGCTGTAAAGTTTCATGAGGCTGTGATTATCCTAGAGGTCACCACAGGTCATTTTATACAGTGAGGTCAAGTTTTTAAAAAATGGTCTCACTACAATGAAATGGCTCCTATGGGGACTAACATCATCACACATGAATACAGTTGGGCTCATTGGATCCACAAGAGTCTCAGCTTTACAGTGATACCCAATTTATGTAATTCAAGACTGTTTAGGGACCCCAGTATGCAGAAATATTCAGATACACCATTTTAGAATAGGCGAAAATAACACATTTATACTGCATTAAAAAACTGCATGTGATTATCATAAAGTGGGCATGTCTGTAGGTCAAGGGACCCCTTTGAAAATGGCAGTTTTTCCTCGCCAAAATTTTGTGTAACTTCGTAACGTTATTTAGTGTTCTTCCCGACAAGCTAGCATGACATGGTTGGTAGCAATGGATTCCTTAGATTTTCTAGTTTCATATGATAACAGTATCTTCACTCAGTGCAACAACCTCTTAAAGAGGTTAAGGGGTTAACAGATAATATGACATCTTCACCACAGAGACACACACACATTGGCTCAGTGTGTTTATACTGTAAGCTATGTCTCACCTCAGAGGGAGGAAACATTTCACCAGTAAAAAGTTACATATGAACATAAACATACTGTACCTCCAGTTTGGTTTAAGCGCTGCTTCAGGCTGTCCAAGTTGGCTCTGAAGAACTGCTGGCTACCAAAAAACTTCAGAGAATACCACTCCAGTTGTTGTGGCTCATCCTTTAACAGTTTCCTCATCCAGTCCTGTTTGGGTTCTGGGGTCTTGTTGTTGCTGTCACAGTAACCCCCCAACACTTCATCGACCATCGCAGCAGCCATGAACTCTGGGAAGTTTGGGACTCCAGAAGTTGCAGTAGAGAAAATTTTCAGGGAGTGTTTCACTGCAAGACAAAGAATTGGATTTTAAACATTTTTGAGGGGTTGATTGATTAACCCATTTGTGCCCACAACTGAAATTTTGAATTTTGGACTTGCTCAGCACTAATTTGAAGACATTTTCAAAATCGGTCAAACCGTTTGGCTGAAAAGTGAGTTTTTCTTATCATACTAAATATAGTCTTTGGGCACAAATGGGTTAATTAATTGTCAATTCCCCAAAAAAGGAGAATTTTAAAATATGTGGAATTACTCTGAGCTACAAAAGAATATAAACCCATTGTCATTACTGATAGATAGATAGATAGATAGATAGATGTACTTTATTGATCCCAAATTGGGAAATTCTTCTGTTACAGCAGCAGGTTATTCAGGCAATGCAAAGGGACCGTAAATATACATATCAACACTAGAGGTAATATCTATAGGATACACAATATAAAGAATATATTAAAATACACAATACATACACCAGACTATTACAACTAGCTTGGAAAATATAAAATATGAACATAGAATAACAATAACATGCTACAAACAATAGCAAAGTATGCAAGTTACAATTTTGTTTTAAAATAACAATAAATGAGGTAAATATTATATATATAATATAATATTTAAATTGAAATGTTGTGCATTGAGCAATGAGTAATGTAGATGGCCAGTATACAATCATTATTATTATTTATTGTAGGCCATTGATGTCCAACTTGTAAGGATCATGCATTTGTGGGATAAGCAGCACAGCTGATTATGTGGGTAGTGCCCAAGAAAAATTTGCCAAAATGCTCTGCCAATGGTAAACAGTGTATTCTCCTGTTGGTGTTGACTCTTGTTTTGAGCTCCAGGTGCTGCACCTGTGTGCATGGGGCCTGTTGGGTGCTGCGCCCTACTAAAGTGATCATTTGGTGTCTGCTCCAAGCATCGGCATGCCACGTTTGTCTAATCTGGATAAGGCCCGTGCGATAAGGCAAGTTGAAGCTGGACACATATGAGGAGGTGCCAGGCTGTTGTGGCTGCGTATGGATCTTCCACCGCTACTGAGGCTCCTGACGGTGTATTAAATGAATAAGTGTAAAATAGCCAATATGTCTTGTTTGTTCCTTGTTACTGATAGAGAGTTCAATCATCCAATCCACCAAACAACTCAAAACAAGAGTCAATACCAACAGGAGAATACACTGTTTACCATTGGCAGAGCATTTTGGCAAATTTTTCTTGGGCGCTACCCACATAATCAGCTGTGCTGCTCATCCCACAAATGCATGATCCTTACAAGTTGGACATCATTGTGAAGGTAAATAAACAGGCTTTCCAACGATGTAAAATACAATGCCAATTAGCATTGTAACAACAGAGAAATAATCCACCAAAAATAGTGTTCCAAACTTTTTCTTCCCAGTTTGTATTCCTTTTAATTGCCTAAACTAAAGCATATATACAGTTAAGGTGTCGTTTTGTGACACAATGGCGTGTAGGTCTATATAAAAACAACAGTAGGCTTGTGGTATTATTGTAAGTTCAGTGTGACAAAGTGAAAGTGGTTCCTCAATGACGCACTAAAAAGTGACTAAAACAAACAAGTTTTGCAGCAACAAGAATAACAGGAAATAACGTTGAGAGTCACAATATGATCTTACCTGTAGATGCAACATGACAGAAGAGGAGCAAGTTGAGTAACACAATTAACTTCATCTTTTTTGAGCAGTAAGAGATGAGGAGAGAGAGCTACAGTCAGCTGACTAGCAAATATTTCGATGTGGGTCAGAAGCTTGGACCTTGTCGACTCAGGTGCAGATCCGCCCTCAGGTGTCTCAGTCATTTTGGCCATGCGCCCAGGATACGGCCCGCCTACAGAGAGGTATCATACGAAACTAGAAACCCTAAGGAATCCATTGGTAGATTTGAAAACAGGAATTTTATGTCGAGCAGCTGCAAAAATAAATCATGCCGACACAAATACTTCTGGGCTTTCTGCATACATATATATGAATGTAAAGTACTATACTTGTACTTGTATCATTTTACTTAAATAGAGATTTGAAAACAGGAATTTTATGTCATTCCATTTGTTGTATTTCTACTTTTAATGAACTAAAAAGATGTGAATACGTTTTCCACCACATTCAGCATGTTGTACTCGATTCAGTATTAAATCAGCAACTTGACTTTTTCCATGTGGTTTACTGGAGACAATCCATATGCAGTGGGACTATGTGACCCTAATGTTTGAGAAATCCATAGAGTCCAAGTTTGTAAGTGATGCAACTAAATAGTACTGATTACAGTTTATTGAGTCAAGACATTTCTTGCTGCAGTCTGCAAAAGTGGATGAAAAAATAATAAAAAGATGGATTTAATACAAGATTTTAAAGATAGTCCTAATTTAAATTGATATCATGGAAACCTGGAGAGAGGAAGTAAAGAACAGCATTGCCCTCTGCTGGTCTGTTAAAGAGATTACTAAAAAAAGAACAACTACAATGTGGCAGAAGAGCAGAACTTTGAGGTGTGACATGAGAATAAAAAGAAATATCCTAGAGCTGCAACGATTAAGCGATTAGTTGTCAACTTTATCGATTAATCGGTTTGAGAATCAGAAATGCTTGTTAACAGCGACACCTGTGGCCGTTAAGTCAACGAAAGTCAGCGTCGGGCTCGCGCTTGTGCTCGCTCTACATAGACATGAACGAGCATCGCTCAAAACAGTGAGGCGACACACGTCAGCTAAAACCACAATATCACTCTATATTTCAGCTGCTTGGCAGTAATGTTAGCTGACCAGACGAAGGTCTCTCCATGAATCAATGCTGATCCTAGTGTTGGCTTTTCCTGCCTTCAGCCTCCCCGACCGCGCCGAGGGACAACCGGCACCGGTCGAGACGTAACTTTCTCGCTGCGAGCCTGTACGTCACTTCACAAGACACGGAACCTCTGTTGGTCTGGAGGAGCTGCAGCAGTTATTTCTGCACAAACGTCCACTGTATATTCACTAGATATTCTCAGAGCTAAACTAACTCTTCTGCAGTGTGGAGTGAGTGAAGGCAAACAGGCAGAGGAGCAGAGACTTCAGCCACACGCGAGCGCGCATATGCGAGCGCACGTGTCCCGACCCGGTACATTTATACGCTTAAAAAGTTACAAACAGTCCCTTTTAAGGAAAGCGATGTTTCAATCTGCTCTGCCCGCTGTCTCTCGTCCACCGCCGCTTAGACAGGCATGGTTAGCTCGGCGGCTAACAGCTAACTGTAAACACGTGTACGTTATTTAGTTGAGTTGTGACTGACTTTAGTTCCCTGGTCAGCAGTGATCCAGTGTTCAGTGTCCGGGGAGTTTATTGTGAAGGAACGGAAGGTGTGAAGCGGTGATGCGCTCCAGACTGAAACTAAAGCTGGCAGTCGGCTGTGTAGTCGCACTTTTTAGGTTAGTTTGTCACATATCTTACCTGTAAACTTATCAGCTGGCTGAAACCAAACAGCCCCTCTTCCCTCTATCAGCCCTAATGTTACTGTAGCAGAGGGAGGAGGACAGAGGACAGGAGGACAGAGGACAGGAGGAAGGACTGATACTGACTGATGTCTGTGTTCTTCAGTCTTTATAAACTTCACTTAGTATTTTCATGTCAGGAATATGATTTATTTTATTAACATGTTAGATTGTTTCCAGTGAGATATTAAGGAGTTTATATGGTGACTTTGCTGTTGTAAACATTACTGTTGCTGCTCTAGAAACAACATTTAGCCTAGTTATATTTTAAATACAGTATATGTATATGTATAGCTAATATGCACACTTCAATATTTGTTTATTTATCGCAAGTCATATCGTCATCGCAATATTGAACAGTGTTATTGCACATGGCAGATGTTCCTCATATGGTGCAGGCCTAGTGTGAGAGGCTGCCGCATGCGTAGTATGAGAGTTGTGTGGAAGAGTTTAAGTGCCAGTTCTAGTGCTACCCCTTTGACAAAAGTCAACAATAAGTAATATTCTTATTAGGAATAAATTTGCCTCCTGTGTGAACTGTGCATTGCTGAATAGGGTAGGCCTACGCTACTGTATTTTAACATCGGTCATAATGGTGGTACTTGGAGAGCCAAATATTTTCTGAGGTGGTACTTGGTGAAAAAAGTTTGAGAACCACTGCTGTAATCTACGTCTCACCTCAGAGGGAGAAACATTTCACCAGTAAAAAGTTACATATGAACATAAACATACTGTACCTCCAGTTTGGTTTAAAGGGACTGTTTGTAACTTTTTAAGCGTATAAATGTACCGGGTCGGGACACATGCGCGCTCACATATGCGCTCGCGTGTGGTCGCTGTACTCTGCTCCTCTGCCTGCTTGCCTTCACTGACACACCGCACGCGTTCTCGCTGTCTCGCTCCACCTCTAGACGTGCATGCGTGCACACTCCACACTGCAGAAGAGTTAGTTTAGCTCTGAGAATATCTAGTGAATGTACAGTGGACGTTTGTGCAGAAATAAATGCTGCAGCTCCAGCTCTTGTGAAGTGACGGGGCTCTGCAGAGAGACACGTTATCGTCTCGTTACCGACCGGGTGCCGATGTCTCGCTGCAGAGCCCCACTGCCTCAGCCTGCGCTGAGACAGGAAAAGCCAACACTAGGATCAGCATTGATTCATGGAGAGACCTCCGTCTGGTCAGCTAACATTACTGCAAGACAAAGAAGGTTTTGAATTGGATTTAAAAAAAATTTGAGGGGTTGATTGATTAACCCATTTGTGCCCGCAACTGAAATTTTGAATTTTGGACTTGCCTCAGCACAAATTTGAAGAAATTTTCAAAATTATCATACTTTATCTAGCCTTAGGGCACATGGGACTACTGGTTTTGCAGATGAAATATACAGTAGTATGATAGGAAAATGTCTGTATCTCAGAAACTACTAGATAGATAGTGTAATGGCAATTTTCATATCTGCATTAAGACAGTGTACTTTTAGATAATCTCAGGGCCTCACATGTTCAACTTTGTCACTATAAGACAGTGACCCGACAGTTTTGCCTTCTGTAACTGGAAACAACAGATTGCTGAAATACTTGTTATGTCTTGTTGTAGGGATTCTACTTAGTAGGTTTTGGTTATTAGCAAATTAATTAATAAATAATAATAGAATTATTAATATTAATAAAGATTATCAATAAACATCAATAATAAACGGGGCACCACCCTGGAATCAGGGACCAATGACCAAAACGTTAATATAGTCTCATTATATATGCTAAACTATCAATTTGGAACGTTGATTAATAATTAAATTAATAACTATAACCAAAATAGATAGTAAAGGTTGAAGGATATCGGAGTTCTTGACATAGCAGAGGTTGGCATTATTCACTCTTGTGCAACATTAAAGAGACCAGCATGTATATTCCACAAACATTTATTTACAAGATAATAAAGGTTCAAAACACAATATTAATCTAACTAAATAACTAAACTAAACAACCAAACACAGTGTGTGTGTGTGTGTGTGTGTGTGTGTGTGAGAGAGAGAGAGAGAGAGGGGGGGGGGAACAAGATGGGTTCTTGTCTCAAAATGTCTGTATGGCCTACAAACAAAATGGCGGGCACTGTAAAACTACAAAGATGGCGGAATCAAAGATGGCGGAATCAAAGATGGCCGTCAGCATGTCATCACATGACCTCTTTGTTCTTCGGAACACGTGTGCTCAAGAAGGACAGAGAGAGGGGGGTGATGTGGGGGTTAAGATTATCTGAAGCTGTATGTTTATGTTTAACTAATTCACAGTTTCTGTATGTGATCTTTATGTGTGTTAGATATGCAGTGGGTTAGAAAAGATGGTTAGTTTGCATGCAAGACCTTGTCTATGTGAAGCATAACTAAACACATCAGATGTGGCGAAGCCACCTACCCAGATATCAAATACAGATAAATCAACACAGTCAAACTCAATGAATAACATTAAACCAAATCAATACAAGTACATCCTAGAAATCAAAGTTTAACTGTCTTGCTCAGCCATGTGCGATTGCTAATGCTAAGGCCCAGTACGTTACCGATGGAAGAACAGGGTTTGTAATTCCATGTGTTGAAGTTGTGGTTCCAAATCAAAGATGTCGTCTTTGCTGTTAGTTTGGTGCTAACTTCTTTGCTTGATAGCTTGAAGTTAGCTGGTGAAAAGGGCAGAGCACTCGCGTCTTCTGCCGTTTGGTTCCTTGTGGCTATGTCTGTTTCATAACAGGACATAGAATCAGAGAGCAGAGCTGCTTCCGTCTGGAGCACAGCATCTCACCTCTTGCATGATCAGGAGATGAGAGGGAAGATAGAACAGAGTCGAAGCGGAGCTGTGGTTCACCTCCACAGCCCCCCCCTTTTGTTTGGGTTTTTCCAGCTTGGTCAGGAGGTGAAGATTCAAAGAGACGAAAGAGGAGGAACAAAGACATGTCTCTGGTTTTGTTCTGTGTGATTTCACACCATCTGTGTGAATGTTACTGATAGCCCATGAGAGCATACCTCCAGGATTCTGGGAGGATAGTTCACTGTGTCTGCCACCAGAAATGGCGGTCCCTACATTGTGATGCTCTGTTGTCTGTCTGTGGACTGACGCATTGATACACTTTCTATCTTTCTCTTCTTTGCACTTATCTGTGTGTTATGCTTTAGTATGTATAAATACTGACTACTCTTGTGTTCAGGGTTCACTTGCCACTCAGGTGGCTGTGCTCGTGAGTCCATCTGCAGATGCTTTTCTTATTAATATATGCTTTTTTATTAAATTTACTTGAAAGACAAGTTGTTACCTTGGTTTGTGTCTTGTTTTAACAGAAACTGCCACCATAGATAGATAGATAGATAGATAGATAGATAGATAGATAGATAGATAGATAGATATACTTTATTGATCCTAAATTGGGAAATGCTTGTGTTACAGCAGCAGGTTATCCAGGCAATGCACAGGAACAGTAAATATACATATCAACACTAGAGATAATATCTATAGTATACACAATATATTAGAATACACTATAAATATACCAGACTACTACAACTAGCTTAGAAAATATAAAATATGAACAGAAAATAACAATAACATGCTATGTACAACAGCAAAGTGTGTAATGAAATACTATGTATTAACAAGTGTGCAAGTCATAAAAATAAAACATAAAATTAAAGGGACTATTTGTAACTTTGTAAGCGTATAAATGTAGCGGGTCGGCACACATGCGCGCTCGCATATGCGCGTTCGCGTGTAGCCGCTGTACCCTCCTCCTCTGCCTGCTCGCCTTCACTCAGACAGCTCAGCTCGCTCCACCTCTAGACGTGAACGCGCGCTCACTACACACTGCAGAAGAGTTAGTTTAGCTCTGAGAATATCTAGTGAATGCACATGGGATGTTTGTGCAGAAATTAACTGCAGAGGTTTCCCGTGTCTTGTGAAGTGACCGAGCTCTACAGAGATTTACGTTGTCTTCTCGTTAACGACCGGGTGCCGGTGTCTCCTCTGCTCTCTCCGGCTGCGGGCGGAGAGAGCAGGGAGACATGCTGCAGAGCCCCGCTGCTTCAGCCTGCACTTAGGCAGGAAAAGCCAACACTAGGATCAGATCTAAATCATGTTCATGGAGAGACCTTCGTCTGGTCAGCTAACATTACTGCCAAGCAGCTGAAATATAGAGTGATATTGTGGTTTTAGCTGACTTGTGTCGCCTCACTGTTTTGAGCGATGCTCGTTCAGGTATATTTAGAGCGAGCAAGCGCGAGCCCGACGCTGACTTTCGTTGATTTCACGGCCACAGGTGTCGCTGTTAAGAAGCATTTCTGAAAGTTACAAATAGTCCCTTTAAATGAGGTAATATATACAGTTATACAGTATGTATATATATATATAGTGTATACTGTATATATATTGTATATATATATATATATATAATTATTTTTATTGTAGGCCTACTAACAGCAGAGATTTGCTCTTTTGCAATTGATAGAATTATTATTAAGGAAACCTAGTAAATGTGTTGGAATGTTGCTGTAATATATAATTTTGATTTAATTATGTCCATACTACATAAACTATTATATTGCAGGATAGTATGTCGTATGTCCCTCTCTATGATTCCCCCCCATCCCACACCCGGCCTGACGGCGGCCCTGTGACAAGTGAGAGTGACTAAAACAAACAAGTTTTGCAGCGACAAGAAATAACAGGAAATAACAGTGAGAGTCACAATATGATCTTACCTGTAGATACAACGTGACAGAAGAGGAGCAAGTTGAGCAACACAGTTAACTTCATCTGGTTTTGATTAGTAAGAGAGAGAGAGAGAGCTACAGTCAGCTGACTAGCAAATATTTCGATGTGGGTCAGAAGCTTGGACCTTGGTCGACTGAGGTGCGGATCCGCCCTCAGAGGCCTGTACTACGAAGCAGGATTTGGGGTCAGTGAGGTAACTTCAGGTTTAACCCTTCAGGGTTTTCCGTCCTACGATGGTGGTCCACTTCTTACTGGGATAGATCGCCATGGTAACTGATGCTGAACAGCTAACCTGCTCCGGAGCAGGTTATGTTCCAGATAAGAGATCAACTCGTATAAAAGCCCCGCCGACTGACCAATCAGAGCTCAGTGCGGTGATCGTATGATAATATTACACACAAATGAAGAAGTTACAGTCATAATACCGGTTAAAACTAACACAGTTTAAACTGACAAATGCAGGAAGGACAGATGGGGGGCTAGGGGGGGGGCTCAGCTGAAAGAAGATTCAAATAGTCATACACTCCAAACTTTGGCCACAGGGTATAGAGACGTGTAATCCTTTCATCCATTGTACTCCTAAAAGATATTTATATCTAAATGACTATATCTGACTTTTGAGTATTCCGTTAAGTTAATAAATCTGTTAATTTGGCAGCTTCAACTGTGTTACTTTTAGTCTGGATTAAGTGTTTAACTTCTTCGTATTTGTCTAATATAGTTTGCTTCTTCTTTATTAAATGTGCCGCTCTGCCTGTCTGTCTGCAAGTCTGTAGACTTGTCCACATTAGTGATTGGTCAGATGCTGCAATGCTACCGCCCCGTTCATGTGAACGCGCTCATAACCAGACTGAGAAACCCTGGGTTGATTTACCGAGTTGATAACCAGCGTCGTAGGACCGCTTAGTGGGATCTCAGTTGTTAGGGTTAGTGAAGCCAGGGGCCTGTTTCACAAAGCAGAATAAAGATATCCAGGATAAGAGAGAAAGCGATGGATGACCTATTCTAGTTAGTTCATCCTGGTTTAATAGGTTTCATGAAGGCCAAGCCAGGCTGAAGAGGAGCGAATAGGTTGAGCCAGGTGGAAGTAATTCAGATAGAATACGCGTTCACTACTTTCCTCAACAGACCACGAGGTCGATCACAGATTTACTGATGCTGAATGGAGTAAAAGTGTTCCGCATACTTTAAACCCAGTGAGAAACAGGAAATGGAAGATTACGAGGAAGTTAAGCCTATAATATGTAGAAAAGGAGACACGGCTGTCGGCTGTTTGTAATGAAACAGCGAGATAAAAAGGTGGCAGACAATAGTGGAGCGACTCAATGCGTAAGTAGCCTAAAAATAGCCCATAACGTTACATTCACTCACCACTGCTGTTAACTGAAACCGTCATAATCAAACCATTCAAGGAGTTACTGTCACTTCGCTTTAAAAGTGAAGTTGAAGTTAATATATTATTTAGGAAATTAATTACAACCCCTAATCCACAATGATAGAATACGACGATACTATATATATATATATAAAACAATGATTAATACATTATGTTACATACTGTACATGCTTACAGTGTGCACTGGAATGATCACTTACTTCTCTTTCTTATTTCCTCAATGTCTTTTTATCTCCAGATCTCAGTCCAAGTCCTGCAGGTGTTTTTTGTGGTTTTAAAATGTTGACTCTTTAAATAAATCACTTTCTCCATTGATATTTGCACCTCTGCAAACTATATTTGCTTTTTAAGTGTGTGCTATATGCCTACAGGCATCTGACTGTTTGTCAGTTCTTTAAAACACATTAATTAGCACAGCAGGAATTGTGCATGGTCTGCCCCATTACTACCATAATTGATGTGCCGGAGGAGGCATCACAATTATGATCATCATCATAATAATCATAATGATGAATTACTTAAATTTAAGATGAAGCACAAGTGCACAACTACAACTCGCATCATTAGACCATTATAGGCAATACAAAGTTATACAAATTTGCTCGAAATAATAAAATTAATTATGTTGCCCCACTCCTCCATCATCCTGTGGTGTGTTCCATTGCGCCTGATGGTACGAGTCCACTGGGGCGTTTTTTTATCGAGAGGGGCGCTCCGCTTCCCAGCATTGGACGCTTGGTGGGCTGCCAACCATGGATGTATTAAGAGAACTGGATACAGCATTGGAGGCGGGGCCCCGTTCATTCCTATGAGAGTTGCTCAGTGGCGCATGAAGCCTAAATGGCTCGACTTCCATCTTGCGCAGTAGCGTCCGCTCGGTCACATGACTCGGTCACAGGGTCCCAACGTCACGCTGTCGTCGCGGTCTGGGTCTCATTCACATGAACGGAGGAAGGGAAATAACTCTGGATTCGGCTATTAGTGCGCTTAAGTGCTTAAAAACTTTTTTTTTTTTAAAATAAGGACTATTAGAGTGTTCGTACCAGGAAGTTGATTTACCTAAAAAAAAAATTATCCGCCAAGTTACAGACGTCTCTTTCCCAATGTAAGTCTATGGGAAAAAGTATTTTTGGGCCCAATGGCATCACGTGACGGACACGGAAGTTGCAGTACCGCCGTTTGGCCACTACGAAAGTCGGGATCGAAGACAGGCGCACTTCCTGGGTTCTTGGCTGCCACTAGACAAAACATACTCGCCACCTGATTGGACGAACGCTTTTTCCTCCGTGGCTGCTGCTCCCAGCTTTCAAACTGGAAACAATATGGAGGCTCGTTTGGAACTTTCTTCTCTTATTTCACGAAATAGTTCACCGAAATGTGTATCTGAAAACATTTTGGATCTACAACGTTTGTAGATGGCTAGCAGCGGCCCTGTAAAAACCGACGCTTTGTCACGACCGTTGGCGTTAGATACCGATGCACAAGTCACCATTGAGCGCCAGTATGTGACGAGATGGGATGAGAACCCGCTGTGTGTTGTCCCGCTGTATTGTTCTAGGGATGACAATATTGGTAGGTCAGTCTCCCACCACTTGTCGTCCAGGACTGAAATATCTCAGCAACTGCTGGACAGATTAAGATGACATTTTGAACAAATATCCACGATGGATAGAGGATGTAGCCGACTAATTTTGATGATTCCTTTCCTTTTCCTCTGGCTCCACCAGTAGGTCAACAGTTTTCACTTATCCTGTGAAATATTCTATAAATGCCTACCTGTTATACAAAGTATGGAATTTAGGTGACATGATGATAGCTGAGCCATCGCCATGACAACTGAGCAAACTCCACTGAATACAACTATTAGACGTGGTTGAAAGGCCCTGAAAAAGCGAGTAAGGGGACTTTGAGTTAGTGTAGAGCTGCAAAGATTAATCGATTAGTTGTCAACTATTAAATTAAATCGCCAACTATTTTGATAATGGATAAACTGGTTTGGAACTTTTTTTAAGAAAAAAAAAGGCTACATTTTCTGATTCCATCTTTTAAATGTGAATATCTTCTGGTTTCTTTCCTCCTCTATGACAGTAAAACTGAATATCTTTGAGTTGTGGACAAAACAAGACATTTGAGGACGTCATCTTGGGCGTAAGACAAGAGTGACCCACATTATTTCTTCATTTTCTAATCGAGAAAATAATCAACAGATTAATCGACAATGAAAGTAATTGTTAGTTGCAGCCCTACTGTAATCTATCTAGATCTCTCCTCACAGACTATGAGTAAAAAAAACGCCACCATTCAGGTTTTGTTGTACAAAGGTGGAAAGCAATTTATTACATTTACTCAAGTACTTAAATCCAGTTTTGAGGTTCATATACTTTACTTGAGTATTTCCATTTTTTGCTAATTTATACTTAATATACATTTTACTCCATCAGTTATTTACAACTATAGTTAGCTTTCAGATTAAGACTTTACATACAAAAAACACATACATTGAAAGCTTTTACTTCATTTGGAGTATTTTTTATTGCTACTTTTACTTAAGAATTACGGTCTCAATTGTAAAATAGATTTTTGATCTCACTTCCAGGAATATAAAAATAATAATAATAACAATAATAATAATGAAATATATGTTGTACAGATTATAAAGTCCTCTGAGATGATAAATTGTGGAGTTCAGCATCCTCTTCTATGTTCACTGCCCCCCTGTCAAAAGAAGTAGTAAATAAAGAGAAATCCTTGTCATATTGGTGTCCACATTATGCAGGACATTTGTTTTTATGGTGAACAGGATATTAGTTGCTCGCCCACAAGGGGAAAAAATATATATAATTGTATATAATGTGAAACGTTTCACAGTATAATATTTACTGTTAGCAGGGCGAAACCCTGAAATACAGATGAGAGAAAACAATGTTAGAAAATGATTCACATTTCATTTTGTGCTTCACTATCACAGTCAAATAAATGGATTGAGTTACCAGAAGTACCACACTAAATATGCAGGACGAGACTATCACAGGTATTTATTTGAATTCATCAGAGGAATAAAAACATCTCTGTTCCTCACCGTTATTGTTCCTCCTCCAGATGAAGAGTCCAGCGATGCAGACCACCAGCAGCAGCAGTCCTACAACAACTCCAATAACAGGACCAGCAGGGAACCCCTGCAGGAGGAACTGGAACCAAAACAGAACATTCACACTTTGGGTTCATTCACACTGTGTGCTGTGTGGTTCTGAAAGTGTTTTCAGTGGTAATGCCTCAGTTCTGGATATGACTTTCATTTCAGTTCAACATTCAGGCAGTGCTGTCAATCATTATTGGTCAAACAAATGTGTAGTAAATAAAAACCCTGACAAAGAGGTTCACAGCTTATCAGTGGTTTAAGTGGGTACAGTAAACCAGGAGTTCAAGATGTAAAAACAAACATTAGTACATAAGTACTTTATTTAGCGCCATCTATGTGTGAAAAGCCATCAAACTTGGCAGCACCTCTCAGAGTAAATGTCAGCACCGGTCCTCTAAATGTGGTTGCTGTTGCATGTTTTTTAGACTAATGGCTGTTATGTAATACAGTGGTTCTCAAACTTTAAAATAATCAGGTTAGTGTTCGAGACCCCCCCAGCCAGGCGTAAACAGCTGATTTTGAGTGATTATAGTGAATGCTCTGATTAATAAATGTAGGATAAATAATATGAGGTGTAGTGACTTTTCACAAACAAATACCAAATCTATAATCCACTGAGGGGCGGACGGGAGAACTTGTTCGGACGCGTGCTCTACAAACAAATCAATGTCCATTGCGCTGTGTAACGTTATATCAGTTACATTTATTTACACTTTCACATCTCACCATCATGTTCTTCCCCTGTTTCCATTCAGTGGGATCTAATTCAACAATGTTTCATATGGCAAGGCTCGGCTCGGCACGGCCTGACACGGCACGGCACGGCAAAAAACGTTTTGGCTCTCCGTCTCACACATCCCTGATCCTAATCAGGAGAGCTTACCTATATGCGCTTTCATGTCCATGTTACACCCTGTGGTCAGTGCTAGAACTGCAGGCATACATTAATTGTGTCATCCACAGATAAAAGTAAAACAAACAAAAAAGCGACATTAAGGGCTCCAACATAAGGCTTTGTTTGTGTGTTTAGTTTGGTTTAGTTTGAACAGCTAGCTCCTAGGCGTTGTCCAATGTGCTCCAGGCACTGTGGATTTCTGATGCATTTCATGACTTTTTCTCAAAAACTGTCTCTGCTCTACTTTGTTTTATGTGAGTTTATATGGCTTTTTAAAGCATTTCTTTTTACATTTGTAATCTTTTTTCTGTGTTTTACCTAGCTGTGAGACAAATTGCTCCTGGGGGACAACAAAGTTGAAGTTAACATTTTGTCACTATACACACTAGTTTCTGATAAGTTCTTCCTTAATCATGGTCTAACTGTCCACCAAATGTTACAGGAATCTGTTGCAAATAAATAAACAAATATAAAAAGTATATTCCAGTCTTACCCCAGTTGGTCCTGATCACTGCTTTGTCCAATCTGGTGACGATGTCGTCCACCACACCAGAGAGATGAAACACACAGTCGTACCTCCTCCAGTCTTCAGGTGCGACTGATGACAGGTTCAGCTCAACACTCATCTGGAAGGATCCATCGTGGTTGGGGAGGATCTCTCCGAGGTCCACGTCCTCATGAATCTCCTCTCCATCTTTCCTCCAGTACATCATGGCTCTGTCGGGGTAGAAACCTGTAGCGTGGCAGCTGACTGGAGAGGAGGGAGTCTTCTGGAGGAGAGACACTGAGGGACGCTCTGGGGAGAGGGACAGACACAGATGAGTCTGTACTGAGACACCAGGAGGTGTCAGGATATTATTTTCATTGGAATGATGAGTCCATGTACAACAGTACATCTTGCCATGTGATCCTACCTGTTCTCTGCATAGAGCTCCTCCCATAGTGTAGGTACTTCCTCAGCCAGTCAGGACATGTGTTGATGAAGTAGTTTTTGTAGTATTCTAAGCTAGCTTTGTCATTATCCCATCTAAGTTTGGTGATGAAAGCCTGTTGTTTTGGAGCGGTCCATGTCACCGTCTGCAAGTCCAACACAAGGAAGTCTTCTCCATCATAACCGTACTGAATAAAACCAACAACCTCTCTAGTCTCGTCGTCCCACTCACAGCCGCTCATCTGCTGAAAAATGTGGGCATCTGAGAGAGACAGAGACAGAAAAAAGAGACATCTCAGTACAGCCAGCTCCTTTACCATTCTACCTTCTGTTTTAGAGGGGTGGGGGACAGGGGATGTTCAGGGGTAGATAAATAGACAGTAGATGTCACATAGAAGTGGTGTACATCATCTGAAAGCTGGGAACCTGAAGATTCATTTCAGATGCAGCACGGTGTAGCAAGTTGTTCTAGTCATAAATCAGAATTAAAATGTATTAATAAATGGATGAATGAATTAAGATAAATAGTGAAAGTGTATAAGAGTGTAGAACATTATGATAGAAGTATATGATGGTCATCCCCATGCTCTATTATGTCTCATAAGTTGTTGCAGCATTTTTTGGTTTGATACCATTTGTTAGAGATTTGTTGCTAAATTTAACCATTTTTTACCACTCTATTGATCAAAATGATCACTAATTCCTCCAAAATACCACATTAAGATACCAAGACCTTGAGGAACACCATAGAAAAAGCCATGCTGTGATTTGGTATCAAAAACGTTTGACATTTAGAGATTTCTGCAAGAATTGCATTTTTCTGCAATTCTGTAAACTGCTCAGAAACCCCCTTATTGTCAATCTAGCTAGGAAAGCCATCCATCCTCTGAATGCTCTAGGTCTCTAGTTTGTGGCTGTAAAGTTTCATGAGGCTGTGATTATCCTAGAGGTCACCACAGGTCATTTGAGGTCAAGTTTCAAAAATGGTCTCACTAAAATGAAATGTCTCCTATGGGGACTAACATCATCACACATGAATACAGTTGGGCTCATTGGATCCACAAGAGTCTCAGCTTTACAGTGATACCCAAGTTATGTAATTCAAGACTGTTTAAGGACCCCAGTATGCAGAAATATTCAAATACACCATTTTAGAATAGGCGGAAATAACAGATTTATACTACATTAAAAAAAACTGCATGTGATTATCATAAAGTGTGCATGTGTAAAGTCAAGGGACTCCTTTGAAAATCGCCATGGCAGTTTTTCCTCGCCAAAATTTAGCGTAACTTTGCAGCGTTATTTAGCGATCTTCCCGACAAGCTAATATGACATTGTTGGTAGCAATGGATTCCTTAGATTTAGATCACTCAGTGCAACAACCTCTTAAAGAGGTTAAGGGGTTAACAGATAATATGACATCATCACCACAGAGACACACACACATTGGCTCAGTGTGTTTATACTGTAAGCTATGTCTCACCTCAGAGGGAGGAAACATTTCACCAGTAAAAAGTTACATATGAACATAAACATACTGTACCTCCAGTTTGGTTTAAGCGCTGCTTCAGGCTGTCCAAGTGGTCTCTTAAGTTGTGCTGGTTATCATAACACTCATGAGAATACCACTCCAGTTGTTGTGGCTCATCCTTTACAAGTTTCCTCATCCAGTCCTGTTTGAGTTCTGGTGTGTTGTTGTTGATGTCACAGTAACCCATCAGCACTTCATCGACCATCGCAGCAGCTACAAACTCTGGGAAGTTTGGGACTCCAGAAGTTGCAGTAAGGAAAAATTTCAGGGAGTGTTTCACTGCAAGACAAGGAAGGTTTTGAATTGGAATTTAAACATTTTTGAGGGGGTGATAGATTAACCCATTTGTGCCCACAGCACAAATTTGAAGACATTTTCAAAATCGGTCAAACTGTTTGGCCGTAAAGTGAGTTTTTCTTATTATACTAAATATAGTCTTTGGGCACATGGGCCTACTGTTTTTGCACTTCTTTATATTTGAGGTAAAAACAGTAGTCACGTGACCTCAGATGAGATATACAGTAGTATGATAAGAAAATGGCTGTGTCTCAGAAACTACAAAGGGCACAATCAAGTATTTGGTATCTATGAACTCATACAAAGTTGAATATCAAAGATATGCACACATATGCAGTGTAAAAAGTGTTGTACTGTTAGATACTTGCCCAAAGTATGTCCATACCACTTTTCAAATCTTTTGACCGATCAGAACAAATGTCTCCTTATCATACTAAATATAGTCTTTGGGCACAAATGGGTTAATTGATTGTCAATTACCCAAAAAGGAGAATTTTAAAATATGTTGAATTACTCTGAGCTACAAAAGAATATGTTATTGACCCATTCTCATTACTGATAGATAGCTAGATAGCTAGATAGATAGATAGATAGATAGATAGATAGATAGATAGATAGATAGATGTGCTTAATTGATCCCAAATTGGGAAATTATTGTGTTACAGCAGCAGAGTATCCAGGCAATGCACAGGAACAGTAAATATACATATTAACACTAGAGGTAATATCTATAGTATACTCAATATAAAGAATATATTAAAATACACTATAAATATACCAGACTACTACAACTAGCTTAGAAAATATAAAATGTGAACATAGAATAACAATGGCGTGTAGGTCTATATAAAAACTGTAAAGAAGATTCCATATCCTTTCATGCATTTTCTACCTCAGTTTATGTGGTTTGAATATCTATGCCTTAGTTTATATCCTTAATTATCGTTTTGCTAAGTGCATTTCTATTGGCTGAGTAGCCTGTCAATCAATCCTTCGTAGCAGAGGTAAATCGTCTCCTTTTTCTGTTGCTCCATAGAGTTCCGTGACAAGTGAGCTGTAGTTGAGCTACAACGTAATTAGTACAGCACAGTTTAGACATTTTAGACAGTGAGAGCCTGTGTGCGTCCATTGAGAAGTAAGTTTCCTTTTTGCTATTTGAAGATATAAGTCTTAAAGGTCCCATATCATGCTCATTTTCAGGTTCATACTTGTATTTTGTGTTTCTACTAGAACATGTTCACATGCTGTAATATTAAAAAAAAAACTTTATTTCCCTCACTGTCTGCTTGAATATGCCTGTATTTATCCTCTGACAGAAATGATCCATTTTAGTGCATTTCAACAGAATTGCAACAGAATTGCAACAGAATTGCGTTGCCTGGCAACAGTTTGGGTCCATGTTTACTTCCTGTCAGCTGATGTTATTTACATACACTGCAACCAGAAATAAACTGGGACACATTTAGAATGTTTACGTTTAAAACCGTGTAATGGTCAAAATAGTGTATATTTGTGACATCATAAATGGACAGAAATCCTAACGGCTTGTTTCAAACGCACAATTTCTGAATACGGGCTGTGTGTATTTCTCTGTATATTGAGCGCTTCCATACTTTCACAGTATTTATAAAGCACTTAAACCTGCTTTATAATATAAAAGACATGAAAATCTCACTTTTTACAATATGGGACCTTTAAGTTGTTACATGAGGGATGCATAATTGTTAGCCGTGCTAATTAGCTCTGTATTTACTGTGTTTTATGTTTCATGCCATGCTGAGTGAAATGGTGATGTTTACATGTCTAGAGGTCGTTCGTAACGAGGCACTGCTCTCCTGTGCCGTTCATTGCACACAGACAAGCAGCAAGTGTAGTACGAGAGAGGGGGGCTGCCCAGTAGAACCATGTGTTCATAAGATAGTGCATAAAAGATATTGAATGTTATTTTAATAGCTATAATGTTGTTTATCCTGTTATTTGACAGCACTGTGTAATAGTATTACGGATCACAGTATATCCTGTATATGGTAGTAATGTTAGTTATATGGTGAAATTATGTACATAATGCTGTATTCTGTAGAGCGTTGTATGTAATGATTCCCATACAATCAATATTCATTAAAGTCCTTTATTTCTACGGTTACAGAACCACACACTAACGGAAACTATACTTCCTGTCTGAAGTGTAAATGGTGCACGGTGCGTGAAGTTTACAATAAAGTTCACTGAAGACAAATCCATCTCAAGAGCATTTTGACTGATGTCCCACGGTTATTCCCCTATCCTACCAGCAAAGTAGTAGTCAAGAGCAGGTCGCCTTGTCCGATTTATTGTGACATTATTGTAAGGTCAGTGTGACAAAGTGAAAGTGGTTCCTTAATGTCGCACTACAAAGTGACTAAATCAAACAAGTTTTGCAGCAACAAGAATAACAAGAAATAACGGTGAGAGTCACAATATGATCTTACCTGTAGATGCAACGTGACAGAAGAGGAGCAAGTTGAGCAAAATTAGTAACTTCATCTTGATTTGAGTAGGAGAGAGAGAGAGAGCTTCAGTCAGCCGACTAGCAAATATTTCGACATGGGTCAGGTTCCTGGAGGGAGGGAGTTATGACGTCCAGTTGAGGGGCTGATATTATCAACGGCTAATAAGCGAGATCAATTTTTCTGAAAGATCAAATTCTTTTGAAATTTACTCACTTTAAAAGAATTATAATTATTATAGCCTAATTTTTTTTTTTTTTACTTAATATCCACGAAAAGATATGTTGAGCAAAATGTCAGTTTCTTTGTAGTTCGCTCTAATTTGCGGTTTTCAGTAGCTTCCACTGTCGTCTACATAAAGTGGGACATTATAACACTTTTAGTTATGACAACTTTAAATCAAGTATTAATACATGACATAATGTTACCCAAAGTACAACATCTTTAAACAAGAAAAAAAAACATGCATGACAACTCCATGTAAATAAAGTTAAAATAAAAATAAAAGTTAAAAATAAAAAATAAATTATAAAAAATATCCATTTATAACAGTGTATGTGCATCTCAATATCTTCACATTATTGTAATTGGATCTGTTTCTGTTGTTTGAGGTTTGCAGAATAATAGAGCTAGAGTAAAATAAATACCATAATTAACAATCTATGTGCATTATTCCATTATTAATAAATCCAGCAATGAAACTGAGTATTCTGTGAGTATTTATCTGTGTTGAAAGAGTTGGTGTTGTCGTTAGCCAAAGCCTATGGAGACAAGATTTATCCCATGATGCATTGGTTTCTTCTTCTTCTTTTTCTTCTTCGGTTGGCAAGACTGGTTTAGAGACGTGGTAATGAAAGATCATGCTGTTTTTCCCTCCTTATTACCTGAATTAGGTGATTTCTCTTGGATGCATTAGGTCGCCTATGTCGATTTTTTTTTTAATAGATTTAATTTTAAATCTGTTAATACAATAAACAATCAAACCTTTACATAGATAAATACATATGAAAGAAATGAAGGGACACAAAATGAAAATAAATACTTAGATTAGGAGCACAGGCTCAGCCTTTTTTTTCTTAAGTTACTGTCTTTTTATAAAGTTACATTTCTGTGTGACATCACTGACATGATTGTGCATTACAGTGTTGAGATTCTACATGAATTATTACTAAAGAAGACCAGGCGGATATCCAGGACTTTAATTAAGCTACCAGCAGAGGGAGACAAACACTAGTTTTTAGGAAGCTGGTCCACAGAAGAGACTAGAGGTGATGCACAGTGATCTCACACACCTACAGTATATCACCATTCACTTTAAGAGTCTTCCCTTTAGAAATGTTGAACTTAACTTTTCAAGTATTCAAGTATAGGATCCCCGGTTTTACTTGGCGGGTTACAGTTAGAGAACGAGTGAGGGTCAGTCTGTCCTCCAGCAGGGAGCAGTCTGGTGATATGAAAAGTAAAAAAAAGGTGTATTTAGTCTTTGTAGATAATAAAGTGAAGGTGTGAACTAACCACAGATACAGGAGGTCAGGATGATGAGCAGCAGGATGCTGCAGATCATCTTTTCAGAGACAGAAACACAAGTTCAGTTATTACAGGTATAAGAGAGATGATCTACAGTCTTCATGTAGTCATTACAAAACCTGATCCTGTTTAGGATTACAACTGACTGATGTCAGATTATTGATGATATATATCTATATATATCTATATATATATAAATATATATAGATATATATAGATATATATATAGAGAGAGAGAGAGAGAGAGAAATATTTCACAGTATAATACTTACTGTTAGCAGGGCGAAACCCGGAAATACAGATGAGAGAAAACCATATTAGAAAATGATTCACATTTCAGAATTTATGAAAGCAGAAAAATTAAAAACAGCACTTTGTGCTTCACTATCACAGTCAAATAAATTAATTAAGTTACCAGAAGTACCACACTAAATATGCAGGACGAGACTATCACAAGTATTTAT
Source organism: Sebastes miniatus (assembly GCA_916701275.1). NCBI lineage: Eukaryota > Metazoa > Chordata > Actinopteri > Perciformes > Sebastidae > Sebastes > Sebastes miniatus. The sequence continues at coordinate 69,718 of CAKALS010000468.1, forward strand.
TTTAATTCATCAGAGGGATAAAAACATCTCTGTTCCTCACCGTTATTGTTCCTCCTCAAGATGAAGAGTCCAGCGATGCAGACCGCCAGCAGCAGCAGCAGCAGTCCTACAACAACTCCAATAACAGGACCAGCAGGGAACCCTGCAGGAGGAACTGGAACCAAAACAGAACATTCACACTTTGGGTTCATTCACACTGTGTGCTGTGTGGTTCTGAAAGTGTTTTGCCTTTATGGCATCAGTACTTCAGATTCTCTAGAAATGCTGGATTGTGCAGTAAATATGTACAGTAGATATGAGCCGAAGACACAATTATAGACAGGTTGTTAGAAAAATCTCGTTTATCAGAATAATGTTTTTTTCCCCACACAACAGTCAGAGGCATCATGTTTCCATGTCTCTGTGGTTCCTCCTCATGGACTGCAGGAAGAATTGAATCAGAATCAGAATCAGAATCAGAATTGTGTTTATTGCCAGGTGTAAGAGATTTACACTAGGAATTTGCTTTGGTTATGTTGGTGCAATGAAACAGTATAATTACAAAGAACATCCAGTAATCCGCCTTTTTTTGTACATAGTGTTTGTTAATTTACCTATGCTGTTTTTAGCCATTTTCTCATGTGTTTGTCATACTGTATTGTATCTGTGCTGTTTGTGTCACTTGTGTGGACTGTGCTACTGCCTCTTGGCCAGGTCATCATTGTAAATGAGAATTGGTTCTCAATTGATTTTACCTGGTTAAATAAAGGTCAAATAAAAAAAAAAAAAAATAACAAAATAGATAAAAACGTTAGAATAAAATAGAATTAAAAAAATTGAAATTTTAAGAATATACAATATACAAAATAAGCTTTAAACAAAAATAAACATGATATATACAGATAGTGCAAATATTGCCGGAGTGCAAACAATCAGGTATCAGAGGGAGAGAGAGGGATACAGTAGGGGGTGTTATTTAGAGTGTATGAAAGAGGGGGAGAGCCAGTGTCGGCGGGGCAATAGTGTGTGTGTGTGTGTGTGTGTGTGTGTGTGTGTGTGTGTGGGACGGAGAGAGTCACAGGGGGGCAGAGGGGCTGTTGGAGAGCCCCACTGCCATGGGGAAAAAACTGTTTTTATGGCGTGAGGTTTTTGGCGTGAGACCTTAACCTCCTGCCAGATGGCAGAGTCTGAAATAGATGGTGACCAGGATGGGAGAGGTCAGCCACAATCTTCCCTGCCCTCCTTAAGGTCCTGGAGGTGTACAACTCCTGGAGGGAGGGAAGGTTGCAGCCGATCGCCCTCTCTGCAGCACGGATGACCCGCTGCAGCCTGGCCTTGTCTCTGGCGGTGGCAGCGGCGAACCAGACGGAGATGGAGGAGGTGAGGATGGACTCGATGATGGCCGAGTAGAAATGCACCATCATGGTCTGTGGCAGGTTGAATTTCTTCAGCTGCCTCAGGAAGTACATCCTCTGCTGGGCCTTGCTGATGAGGGAGCTAATGTTCAGCTCCCACTTGAGGTCCTGGGCGATGGTCGTGCCCAAGAAACGGAACGACTCCACCGTGTTGACTGGGGAGCCGCGCAGGATGAGGGTGGGGAGAGGGGCTGAGTTTCTCCTGAAGTCCACTGTCATCTCCACTGTCTTCAGAGCGTTGAGCTCCATGTGGTTCTGGCTGCACTAGGATGCCAGATGGTCAACCTCCCATCTGTAAGCGGACTCATCACCCTCGGAGATGAGGCCGATGAGGGTGGTGTTGTCCGCAAATTTAAGGAGCCTGACAGATTGGTGTCTGGAGGTGCAGCCGTTGGTGTACAGGGAGAAGAGCAGTGGGGAGAGAACGCAGCCTTGGGGGGCACCGGTGCTGATGGTCTGGGTGTCGGAGACTTGCTTCCCCAGCCTTACGTGCTGACTCCTGTCGGATAGAAAGTCTGTAATCCACCTGCAGGTGGAGTCAGGCACGCTCAGTAGGGAAAGCTTGTCCTGTAGCAGAGCTGGGCTGATGGTGTTGAATGCAGAGCTGAAGTCCACAAACAGGATCCTGGCATAGGAGCCAGGGGAGTCCAGGTGCTGGAGGATGTAGTGGAGGGCTAAATTTACTGCGTCGTCTACAGACCTGTTGGCTCTGTAGGCGAACTGCAGTGGGTCCAGCAGGGGCTTGGTGATTGTCTTTAGGTGGTGGAGCACAAGGCGTCCAAAGGTCTTCATAATCACAGAGGTCAGGGCGACGGGTCTGTAATCCTGAAGACCTGTGATCCTTGGCTTCTTGGGGACCGGGATGATGGTGGAGGCTTTGAAGCAGGACGGCACCCTGCAGCTTTCCAGGGAGGTGTTAAAAATCCCTGTAAACACTGGAGACAACTGGTCTGCACAGTGTTTGAGGGTTACAGGTGAGACACAGTCTGGGCCGGCTGCTTTGCGGGGGTTTTGTCCTTTGAAGAGCCTGTTTACCTCCCCCTCCTGGATGGACAGAGGTGTGAAGGGGGGGAGGGGTGTGCTCAGGCTTGGTGCTTTTGGAGAAAGCTGGGGGGTGCTGGTGTGAACTGGGTTTTCTGCTAGTGGCTGATGGCTGGGGGGAGAGGAGATGTAGTCAGGACTGGCACTTTGTCTGTCGAATCTACAGTAAAACTCATTCAGCTCATTTGCCAGTCGGAGGTCATTCGTGGAGTGGGACGGTTTGGGCTTATAGTTTGTGATCTGTCTCAGCCCTTTCCAGACTGAGGCAGAATCATTTGCTGAGAATTGCTCTTGTAGTTTCTCTGAATACTGCCGTTTGGCCTCCCTCACCGCCTTGCCAAACGCGTATTTAGCCTCTTTAAAGCCCTCCCTGTCACCACTCCTAAATGCCTCCTCCTTAACCAAACAAAGCTGTTTGAGTTTGGCTGTGAACCAGGGCTTCTCATTGTTGTAGTGAACCCTGGTGCGCGTCGGTATACAGCTGTCCTCACAGAAGCTGATATACGACGTCACAGCCTCTGCATACTCGTCCAGACTGTCAGTGGCGGTCCCAAACATCTCCCAGTCCGTGCAGTCCAGGCACTCACGCAGATCCTCCACCGCCTCGCTGCTCCACCTCTTGGTCGTCCTCACAACCGGTCTAGCCAGTTTGACCCTCTGCCTGTAAGAGGGGATGAGGTGGACCAAGACGTGGTCGGAGTTTCCCAGCGCAGCGCGGGGAACGGCGTGATATGCGTCTCTGATGTTGCAGTAGCACTTATCCAGCGTGTTCTCCTCTCTGGTCGGACATTTAATAAACTGTTTGTATTTTGGGAGTTCTTGTGATAAGTTCCCTTTTTTTAAAGTCCCCAAGAACGATAACAAGAGAGTCCGGGTTTTTCCTCTCCACCTCCCGTATCTGGTCGGCAAGCAGCCGCTGCGCGAGCTCCATGTGAGCCTGTGGCGGGATGTAAACACCGACCAGAATGAAGGAGGAGAATTCACGGGGCGAATAAAATGGTTTAGAGTTGATAATAAATGATTCCAGATCCAGAGAACATGTCCGCTGAAGCACTGTCACGTCCTTGCACCAGCCGTCGTTAATGTAGAAACATATTCCCCCTCCCTTTGACTTGTGTGATAACTCCGGGTCGCGGTCGGCTCGGAACAGCTGGAAGCCGGGCAGCTGCAGCGCAGAGTCTGGTATAGTTCCACACAACCACGACTCAGTAAAACACAAGACTGAAGAGAGGGAAAAGTCTCTGTTGGTACTGACCATCAGCAGCAACTCGTCCACTTTGTTGCACAGTGAGCGCACGTTGGAGAGGAATATCGCGGGCAGCGGAGTTTTCAGTCCTCTCTGTCTGAAGCTATTCAGCGCTCCGGAGCGCTTTCCTCTCCTGCGCTTAATGGCTCGGCAGAGGGCCACAGCTCTGTGCATTAAATCCGCTGAAGGAGGAAATGTGGGAAAAAGATCTGTTGGGGTGGATTCCCTGAGGTTCAGGATGTCTTCTCTAGAGAAAACAATCCGTGAACTTTCACAAAAAACTAAAGAAACACAAAAAAACAAGAAAAACTTTGCAGCGTTATTTAGCGATCTTCCCGACAAGCTAGTATGACATGGTTGGTAGCAATGCATTCCTTAGATTTTCTAGTTTCATATGATAACAGTATCATCTCTCAACCCCTTAACATCTTTAAGAGGTTGTTGCACTAACAGATAGTATGACATCTTCACCACAGAGACACACACACATTGGCTCAGTGTGTTTATACTGTAAAATATGTCTCACCTCAGAGGGAGGAAACATTTCACCAGTAAAAAGTTACATATGAACATAAACATACTGTACCTCCAGTTTGGTTTAAGCGCTGCTTCAGGCTGTCCAAGTTGGCTCTGAGGTACTGCTGGGTATCAAAACACTCCTGAGAATACCACTCCAGTTGTTGTGGCTCAACCTTTAATAGTTCCCTCATCCAGTCCTGTTTGGGTTCTGGGGTCTTGTTGTTGCTGTCATAGTAACCCACCAACACTTCATCGACTATCATGGTACCCATGAACTCTGGGAAGTTTGGGACTCCAGAAGTTGCAGTAAGGAAAAATTTCAGGGAGTGTTTCACTGCAAGACAAAGAAGGTTTTGAATTGGATTTTAAACATTTTTGAGGGGTTGATTGATTAACCCATTTGTGCCCACAACTGAAATTTTGAATTTTGGGCTTACCTCAGCACAAATTTGAAGATATTTTCAAAATCGGTCAAACCGTTTGGCTGTAAAGTGAGTTTTTCTTATCATACTTTATCTAGCCTTTGGGCACATGGACCTACTGTTTTTGCACTCCTTTATATTTTAGGTAAAAACAGTAGTCACGTGACCTCAGATGAAATATACAGTAGTATGAGAAGAAAATGTCTGTATCTCAGAAACTACAAAGGGCACCATCAAGTATTTGCTATCTATGAACTCATACAAAGTTGAATATCAAAGATATGCACACACACACACACATATATATATATATATATATATATATAAAATATAATATTTAAATTGAAATGTTGTGCATTGAGCAATGAGTAATGTAGATGGCGAGTATACAATCATTACTATTTTTTATTGTAGGCCTACTAACAGCAGAAAAGTTCTCTTTTGCAGTTCAGTGTGACAAAGTGAAAGTGATTCCACGATGTCGCACTAAAAAGTGACTAAATCAAACAAGTTTTTGCAGCAACAAGAATAACAGGAAATAACGTTGAGATGTGCAATATGATCTTACCTGTAGATACATCGCGACAGAAGAGGAGCAAAATGAGGAACTTCATCTTGTTCTGATTAGTAAGAGTGAGAGAGAGAGATAGAGATTCATCCCCTGCAGAGCCGCAGAGTCACTCGCAGACACACAGTTGTAGACGTACGCATGCGTCAGTTTAAACAACTGGCGGGTCAGCGAACGGTAATGTGTGTATGAGGAAGCATCGAGAAAGGAGACACGAGAGCGACGTCGTAAATTCGTGCGCCTGGTTTGATAGCTCAGGGCTTATGCCCTTTTCTATAGGAGCTCTTTACACTACATGTCAGCATTCACCCGTTCACAGACTGATGGCAGAGGCTGCTAAGGAGCCAACTTTGCCCATCAGGATCTGATCTTAATACTCATTCACTCACTGGTGGCTCAGCCTTTTGGAGCAATTTGGGGTTAAGCAGTGGCGGCTGGTGGAAAGTTTTCTAGGTCGGGCTGTGCCACATCCAATCAATATCAGCAAACATCCCGGTATGATTTAATGCAAAAAACGTGAAAGTATCGAAAACACATTACTACTTTGCAGTTAAATAATCAACAATTATTTTATTCCAACAGGAGCAGTAAAGAATGCTTAGAAAAACACAACAGTATAACATGTACTCAGTGGTGGAAAGTAACTAAGTACATTTACTCAAGTACAATTTTGAGGTACTTGTACTTTACTTGAGTATTTCCATGTTCTGATACTTTGTACTTCTCCTCCACTACATCTCAGAGGGAACTATTGTACTTTTTACTCCACTACATTGATTTAATAACTTTAGTTACTTTACAGATTCAGATTATTAATACAAAATATAATCAGCGAATACATGATATATTAATATAGATTAAACTACCCAGGAGTAGATAAAGTCATTAAAATGAGCTCCACTTTTACCAGCTGCAACATTAAAGTGATGAACACATGAATGCATCAATAAGTACAATCCAATAATATACATTATTCTGCATAATGTATACTTTTATGTTTGGTACTTTAAAGCTGAAGTAGGCAAGATTGGAGCAAATATGTTTTAAAAAATTATTTTTATAAAACAGTCACTATATCATGACAGTAGTACATGAAACAGGTAACCTGAAAAAAATCATGTGCCTCTGTGTCCTCCAGTGCTCCTAACGGCATCTGCAAGATTTCACAGACCGGAGGAAAACAAGCAGTAAGAGCTGATCTGAGGTCTGCTGTCCATCTGCTGTCTATGAGAGCCGGCTGTCAATCACTCTGAACTCCGACTAAACGGTCAAACTAGGCAGCGCTGATCAAATATGAATCAATATTATGTTACGTTAATGCCTATTTCTCTCGTCAAATGTTTTCAGAATCATCTGGTAGTGCACGGTTTAGCTGTAAAATGAGAAAGTTTGTTATGCCGCCGCCGCCATTGTGAAATCTGGTGAAGGAACGCCAACTTCTGGTCACATGACCGGAGCACAGCCAATAGGAACGCACTCTCAATGAAATGACCTGTGATTGGTCAAAGTCTCCCGTCACGGGCTAGATGCTCTAAAGCCTGACGAGCTTGGGGTGATAAAATATTCGCCCCTCTCGTATTAGATTTGAGGACGCTGATTGGCTAAATTTAATGTCAATTGTTCAGAGCTTGAATCAGCTATTGGCTAAGCTGCTACATAGACCCGCCTGCTCGGGGCGATTTCTCCATCGCCCCAGAGCTGAACTTCAGACATACAGACAGACAGAGGGGAGTCAGACAGGCAGAGAGGAGTCAGACAGGCAGAGGGGAGTCAGACAGACAGAGGGGAGTCAGGGGACGTGCAGGAAAACCATGTTTTGCACAGATGATTTTCTATCATATTTTACACATATTACTGGGTGCATTCCATATTTTAAACACACAAATATTGACAATTTGTATAATTTATTATTATTATTATTATTATTATTAGTAGTAGTAGTGATGTTTTATTATGTGTGGCTGTCTGGCTCAGGGGGGGCGCCGTCCTAGCGCCCTCTATTGACCGGCCGCCACTGTGACAGGCAAGAATAATGCAAGAATAATTAATTTTTCAGGCATAATTCATTTATTTAGAGAAAAGCTAATTTCTTTGTTCATCCATCTTCAACCGCTTATCCGGGATCGGGTCGCGGGGGCAACAGCTCCAGCAGGGGACCCCAAACTTCCCTTTCCCGGGCCACATTAACCAGCTCTGACTGGGGGATCCCGAGGCGTTCCCAGGCCAGAGTAGAGATATAATCTCTCCACCTAGTCCTGGGTCTTCCCCGTGGTCTCCTCCCAGCTGGTCGTGCCTGGAACACCTCCCAAGGGAGGCGCCCAGGAGGCATCCGTGCTAGATGCCCGAACCACCTCAACTGGCTCCTTTCGACGCAAAGGAGCAAGGACTCTACTCCGAGTCCCTCACGGATGACTGAGCTTCTTACCCTATCTCTAAGGGAGACGCCAGCCACCCTCCTGAGGAAACCCATTTCGGCCGCTTGCACCCGCGACCTCGTTCTTTCGGTCATGACCCAACACTCATGACCATAGGTGAGAGTAGGAACGAAGATTGAACGGTAGATCGAGAGCTTTGCCTTCCGGCTCAGCTCTCTTTTCGTCACAACGGTGCGGTAAAGCGAATGCAATACCGCCCCTGCTGCTCCGATTCTCCGACCAATCTCACGTTCCATCGTCCCCTCACTCGCGAACAAGACCCCGAGATACTTAAACTCCTTCACTTGGGGTAAGGACTCATTCCCTACCCGGAGTAGGCAATCCACCGGTTTCCTGCTGAGAACCATGGCCTCAGATTTAGAGGTGCTGATTCTCATCCCGACTGCGTCACACTCGGCTGCGAACCGATCCAGTGAGTGCTGGAGGTCGCAGACCGATGATGCCAACAGGACCACATCATCTGCAAAAAGCAGCGATGAGATCCTCAGCACACCGATCTGCAAACCCTCCTCCACCCGACTACGCCTCGATATCCTGTCCATGAATATCACAAACAGGATTGGTGACAAAGCGCAGCCCTGGCGGAGGCCAACCCCCACCGGAAACGAGTCCGACTTGTTGCCGAGGACCCGAACACAGCTCTCGCTTTGGGCGTACAGGGATTGGATGGCCCTGAGAAGTGCCCCCCTCACCCCATACTCCCGCAGCACCCCCCACAGTATCTCCCGGGGGACCCGGTCATATGCCTTCTCCAAGTCCACAAAGCACATGTAGACTGGATGGGCATACTCCCAGGCCCCCTTCAGGATCCTTGCGAGAGTGAAGAGCTGGTCCGTTGTTCCATGGCCAGGACGGAATCCGCATTGTTCCTCTTCGATCTGAGGTTCGACTATCGGCCGAACCCTCCTTTCCAGCACCTTGGAGTAGACTTTACCAGGGAGGCTGAGCAGTGTGATACCCCTGTAATTGGCACACACTCTCTGGTCCCCCTTTTTGAAAAGGGGAACCACCACCCCGGTCTGCCACTCCTTAGGCACTGTCACCGACTTCCACGCGGTGTTGAAGAGACGTGTCATCCAAGACAGCCCCTCCCCACCCAGAGCCTTCAGCATTTCTGGGCGGATCTCATCAACCCCCGGGGCTTTGCCACTGTGGAGTTGTTTGACTACCTCAGTGACTTCCACCAGGGTAATTGATGATGGTCCCCCATCAACTTCCAGCTCTGCCTCTACCATAGAGGGCGTATTGGTCGGATTCAGCAGTTCCTCAAAGTGCTCCTTCCACCGCCCGATTACCTCCTCAGTTGAGGTCAACAGTGTCCCATCCTTACTGTACACAGCTTGGATGGTTCCCCGTTTCCCCCTCCTAAGGTGCCGGATGGTTTTCCAGAAGCACTTTGGTGCCGACCGAAAGTCCTTCTCCATGGCTGCTCCGAACTCCTCCCACACCCGCTGCTTTGCCTCCGTCACGGCAGTGGCTGCTGCTCTTCGGGCCCGTCGGTACCCTGCAACTGCCTCCGGAGACCTCCGAGATAACATATCCCGGAAGGCCTCCTTCTTCAGTCGGACGGCTTCCCTGACCACCGGTGTCCACCACGGTGTTCGAGGGTTGCCGCCCCTTGAGGCACCTAAGACCTTAAAACCACAGCTCACCGCCGCAGCTTCAGCAATGGAAGCTTTGAACATCGTCCACTCGGGTTCAATGCCCCCAACCTCCACAGGGATGCCAGAAAAGCTCCGCCGGAGGTGTGAGTTGAAGATCTCTCGGACAGGGGCCTCCTCCAGACGTTCCCAGTTCACCCTCACTACGCGTTTGGGCTTACCAGGTCTGTCCAGAGTCTTCCCCCACCCTCTGACCCAACTCACCACCAGATGGTGATCAGTTGACAGCTCCGCCCCTCTCTTCACCCGAGTGTCCAAAACATGCGGCCTCAGATCAGATGATACGATTACAAAATCGATCATCGACCTTCGGCTTAGGGTGCTCTGGTACCACGTACACTTATGAGCATCCTTATGTTCGAACATGGTGTTCGTTATGGACAATCCATGACTAGCACAGAAGTCCAACAACAAACGACCACTCGGGTTTAGATCAGGGAGGCCGTTCCTCCCAATCACGCCACTCCAGGTGTCTCCATCGTTGCCCACGTGCGCGTTGAAGTCTCCCAGGAGAACTATGGAGTCCCCTACTGGAGCCCCATACAGGACTCCATTCAGGGTCTCCAAGAAGGCCGAATACTCCGAACTGCTGTTTGGTGCATACGCACAAACAACAGTCAGAGTTTTCCCCCCCATAACCCGAAGGCGTAGGGAGGCGACCCTCTCGTCCACCGGGGTAAACTCCAACGTAGCGGCACTCAGCCGGGGATTTGTGAGTATCCCCACACCCGCCCGGCGCCTCACACCATGGGCAACTCCAGAGAAGAATAGAGTCCAACCCCTATCCAAGAGTACGGTTCCAGAACCGAGGCTGTGCGTAGAGGTAAGCCCTACCAGATCCAACTGATAGCGCTCCACCTCCCGCACAAGCTCCGGCTCCTTCCCCCACAGAGAGGTGACGTTCCACGTCCCCAGAGCCAGCCTCTGCCGCCCGGGTCCAGTCCGTCGAGGTCCCTGGCCTTCACTGCCACCCGTGTGGCAGCGCACCCGACCCAAGCGGTTTTTCCCGCAGGTGGTGAGCCCACAGGATGGAGAGGAGGGGGGGTGCCACGTTCCTTTTTCGGGGTATCCCCGGCCGGGCTCCGTGGCAAGCCCGGCCACCAGACGCTCGTTGACGGGCCCTCCGTCTGGGCCTGGCTCCAGACGTGGGCCCCGGGCTTCCTCCGGGCCGGGTAACTCCTCCTCTGCCTCGTGTCGTCATTGGGTTTTTTGTGAACCATTCTTAGTCCGGCCCCTCACCTAAGACCAATTTGCCATGGGAGACCCTACCAGGAGCACGAGGCTCCAGACAACACAGCCCTCAGGGTCATAGGGACACACAAACCTCTCCACCACGTTAAGGTGATGGTTCCCGGAGAGGTAATTTCTTTGTTGTCTCAGTTATTACTGTATCATTTTCAGGACATGTCATTTAGTTTTTGGATGTAAATATGCATCAACACTGGTCACTGTAGAGACTATGCAGCACATATGCAGTGAAATAGAAAGAGGAATAATGCAGATAGGTGATGCATATCCTTGTGTGTGTGTGGGTTGATTTTGCATTGATCTGTTGGTAATACCTCGGGGCTCCAGTAGGGGGATCACGCTCCTCTTCCTCACTCAATACAGAGACGAGTGAAGGGAAGAGCTGTGTGTGTGATTTATTCATCCTTCTCTCTCACTATTTCCCCTGTTTAAGGGGCACAACACCACTGGGGTTAAGTGTCTTGCTCAAGGACACATCGACATGTGACCGGAGTAGCTGGGGATTGAACCACAGTATGTACCTCAAAACTGTACTTAGGTACTTAAATAAATGTAATAAATTACTTTCCACCTTTGTACAACAAAACCTGAATGGTGTAGTTTTTGTATTCATAGTGTGTGAGGAGAGATCTAGATAGATTAGGGCTGCAATTAACAATTATTTTCATTGTCGATTATTTTCTCGATTAGTTGTTTGATCTATAAAATGTCAGAAATTGGTAAAAAATGTCGATCAGTGTTTCCCAAAGTCCAAGATGACGTCCTCAAATGTCTTGTTTTGTCCACAACTCAAAGATATTCAGTTTACTGTCATAGAGGAGGAAAGAAACCAGAAAATATTCACATTTAAGAAGCTGCAATCAGAGAATTTAGACCTTTTTCATTCTTACAAAAATGACTCAAACTGATTAATCGATTATAGTTGACAACTAATCGCTTAATCGTTGCAGCGCTAAGGTAGATTTCTTTTTATTCTCAAGTCACACCTCAAAGTTCTGCTCTTCTGTCACATTGTAGTTGTTCTTTTTTAGTAATCACTTTAACAGACCAGCAGAGAGCAATGTTGTTCTTTACTTCCTCTCTCCAGGTTTCCATGATATCAATTCAAATTAGGACTATCTTTAAAATCTTGGATTAAATCAATTTTTTAAATTTCTTTTTCATCCACTTTTTCAGACTGCAGCAAGAAACGTCTCGACTCACTAAACTGTAATCAGTACTATTTAGTTGTATCACTTACAAACTTTGTGTATGGATCTCTCAAACATTAGGGTCACATAGTCCCACTGCATATGGATTGTCTCCAGTAAACCACATGGGAAAAGTCAAGTTGCTGATTTTATACTGCATCCCAAAGCTCGTATTTTTCATTTCCTTGCTCCTCGATCCTCGATCGAACCGGAAGTTGCTCTGGTGCGCCATCTTGAAGACCGTCTCAAAGCGCTTATTTCTGCACAGAGGAGCGAGGAGCGAGGAGGGATCTCTGAGGAGTGATGAGCGAAGATACACGGCAGCATCCTTCACGGAGGTCTTTTACCAACCGACACGCCCCCTTATTGGATATCAGTTACTGATTGGACGCTGCTGCTGATAGACACGCCTCCTTATTGGATGTCAGTTACTGATTGGACGCTGCTGCTGACCGGACTGATCTGATACATCTCAACATCACTGGAGTTTTCATACCAGAGTGAAGACAGATAACAGATTAACAGTTCTATATTTTAGTTGTCTTCTGATTCAACATCTGGTTAAAATCTGTGTTAACTGTAGGTGTTCTAGCAGCAGAAGGACCTGCAGTATCTCTGCTTCACACGCCGGTGAAGCAGTCTGTTACTGAAAGAGCTTTATAACACCTGACAAACAGACTTAAAATAACTTTCATGTATTAGAATGATTTTTCTTCTCATGATCTGTTATTTCCCCCTTTAACTTTTATTATTGATACTATTAAAGTCAGAGAGAGACGGAGAGTCTATCTGTCAGCAACAAACCCCCTTTACATTATTATCCTCAATTCCATTCAGTCACATGAGGCTGATAATTCCTGAACGTCGGGTTTGATATGAGTTACATCATTTACATTTTCCCTCAAACATTCAGCCTAATAAATAATGTCCAGTGTTCAAAAGACACCATAGTCATATTCTGGGTTATTAAATAATGAACTCACAATCAGAATATCAATACTACAGACGCTAATAATTAATAAATATAAAGATATTGACACAGTAGAAATACAGACTGAAGCTTGCGCTTGTCTTTATTAGTATTAGTACAGTTCAGATAGCAACAGCTGTTAAAGCCGACTGACAGCTGATCCAGCTTTGATCAGCTGCTGCTGTCATCAGAAACGGACGTCGCTTCACGTGACGCTTCAGAGGATACGAAGTCTCATGTCTCTTAAAACATATTTCCTTGTTTCCTCTCTCCTCGCATGGTTTCCTTGCATGTCTCCATGCTTCCCTGGTGGGAGGGACTAAGACGCAAGGATGAGACTCAAGTGAGGGAAACGGGGATGCAATTAAGAGCTTTGGGATGCAGCCTGAGACATCAGAAAGTATCCAAGGTGGTTTTGCTGGTAATGGTACTGTTGGACTAATGTTTAATTTATCTATTTCTTTTGTTTTCTGGATCACTGTCCATCCAAAGCTTTTTGTTTCCTTCTTTTCCTTTTCCCAACAAGGTTTTAAAGTGTCTTGAGTTGGATGATCTTGATTATGGCCCTGTAAATTAACCCAATAGCTAAGTGATAGCTGTATCCTTCTCATTTCTAATGGCATTTCTATCTGTAATGCTGCTATTGGAGTCGTTCTAAATGCACCTGTACATAGTCTCAGAGCCTGATATTGTATGGTATCCAACTTTTTTAAAGATGTGTTTGCTGCTGATCCATATACTACACTACCATAATCTAATGTTGATCTAATTAACCCAATGTATATGGCCTTCAAAGCAGTTCTATCTGCCCCCCATTCGCTTCCAACTAAACATCTCATTACATTCAGTACTTTCTTACATTTGTCCACTAATTTCTGTATACGTACAGCCCATGTCATTTCTTTTTCCTCAAACCATGCTCCAGGAGTCAATGACAAACTGACAACAACAGAGGGCTTAAATACAAGAGGGTGATTAGACACAGGTGGAACAAATCAGGGCGGGGCAGACAATCAAAAAGGACGGGAAACCAAACAAAGGTAGGAAGTAAAACCAGACAAGACACAGGAAGAGTGAATTTCAAAATAAAACAGGAAACACTGAAATGCATGAATATAAAAGAACCTAAATCCAAAACAAACCAAAATCACAATAACAGAAGTAATAAACCAAAAGGAGGAGATAAGACAGTCTTAACTTATAACAAAAAGAAAAAGTCCAATGTTCTCTGGTACAGTGCCAGACCATGACATTTTGATCTCACTTCCAGGAATATAAAAATAATAATAATAACAATAATAATAATAATGAAATATATGTTGTTCAGATTATAAAGTCCTCTGAGATGATAAGTTGTGGAGTTCAGCATCCTCTTCTATATTCACTAAATAAAGGGAAATCCTTGTCATATTGGTGTCCACATTATGCCGGACGTTTGTTTTTATGGTGAACAGGACATTAGTTGCTCGCCCACAAGGGGAAAAATATATATTAAAATATATATAATTGTATATAATGTGAAATATTTCACAGTATAATACTTACTGTTAGCAGGGCGAAACCCTGAAATACAGAAGAGAGAAAACAATGTTAGAAAATGATTCACATTTCATTTTGTGCTTCACTATCACAGTCAAATAAATGGATTGAGTTACCAGAAGTACCACACTAAATATGCAGGACGAGACTATCACAGGTATTTATTTGAATTCATCAGAGGAATAAAAACATCTCTGTTCCTCACCGTTATTGTTCCTCCTCCAGATGAAGAGTCCAGCGATGCAGACCGCCAGCAGCAGCAGCAGCAGTCCTACAACAACTCCAATAACAGGACCAGCAGGGAACCCTGCAGGAGGAACTGGAACCAAAACAGAACATTCACACTTTGGGTTCATTCACACTGTGTGCTGTGTGGTTCTGAAAGTGTTTTCAGTGGTAATGCCTCAGTTCTAGATATGACTTTCATTTCAAATCAACATTCAGGCAGTGCTGTCAATCATTATTGGTCAAACAAATGTGTAGTAAATAAAAACCCTGACAAAGAGGTTCACAGCTTATCAGTGGTTTAAGTGGGTACAGTAAACCAGGAGTTCAAGATATAAAACCTTTATTTAGCACCATCTATATGTGAAAAGCCATCAAACTTGGCAGCACCTCTCAGAGTAAATGTCAGCACCGGTCCTCTAAATGTGGTTGCTGTTGCACGTTTTTAAGACTTATGGCTGGTTATGTAATACAGTGGTTCTCAACCTTTAGAATAATCAGGTTGGTGTTCGCGACACCCCCAGCCAGGCGTAAACAGCTGTTTCTATACACCCCCCCCAGCTGATTTTGAGTGATTATAGTGAATGCTCTGATTAATAAATATAGGATAAATAATATAAGGCTTTGTTTGTGTGTTTAGTTTGGTTTAGTTGGAACAGCTAGCTCCTAGGCGTTGTCCAATGTGCTCCAGGCACTGTGGATTTCTGATGCATTTCGTGACTTTTTCTCTCCCCCCGACCTGCCGGAAATGCCCCGTCAGAAACTCACCTGCATGCACACTTTGATTCTCACAACACACTCAATAAAATCTATTCTGAGGCAAATTATTTCACTGGTACAGGCGATGTAATGTAAAAACCATTCCCCAGTCTAAAATACACCATCACTTGTGATTCCAGTCTTACCCCAGTTGGTCCTGATCACTGCTTTGTCCAGTCTGGAGACGATGTCGTCCACCACACCAGAGAGATGAAACACACAGTCGTACCTCCTCCAGTCTTCAGGTGCGACTGATGACAGGTTCAGCTCAACACTCATCTGGAAGGATCCATCGTGGTTGGGGAGGATCTCTCCGTGGTCCACGTCCTCATGAATCTCCTCTCCATCTTTCCTCCAGAACATCATGGCTCTGTCGGGGTAGAAACCTGTAGCATGGCAGCTGACTGGAGAGGAGGGAGTCTTCTGGAGGAGAGACACTGAGGGACGCTCTGGGGAGAGGGACAGACACAGATGAGTCTGTACTGAGACACCAGGATGTGTCAGGATATTATTTTCACTGGAATGATACAGTGCCTTAGAAGCACTGAGTCCATGTACAACAGTACATCTTGCCATGTGATCCTACCTGTTCTCTGCAGAAAGCTCCTCCCATAGTGTAGGTGCTTTTTCAGCAAGTCAGGACATATGTGGAGGAGGTAGTGTTTGATATTTTCTAATCTAGCTTTGTCATTATCCCATCTAAGTTTGGTGATGAAGGCCTGTTGTTTTGGAGCGGTCCATGTCAGCGTCTGCAGGTCTAATACAAGGAAGTCTTCTCCATCATAACCGTACTGACTAAAACCAACAACCTCTCCAGTCTCGTCGTCCCACTCACAGCCGGTCATCCTCTGAAAAATGTGGGCACCTGAGAGAGACAGAGACAGAAAAAAGAGACATCCCAGTACAGCCAGCTCCTTTACCATTCCACCCTCTGTTTTAGAGGGGTAGGGGACAGGGGATGTTCAGGGGTAGATAAATAGTCAACAGTAGATGTCACATAGAAGTGGTGTACATGATGGTCATCCCCATGCTCTATTATGTCTCATAAGTTAATATTTTTTACTGCTGAAGTATTGATAAAAAAATGATCAATAATCCCTCCAAAATCCCAGATTACGACACCAAGACCTTGAGGAACACCATAGAAAAAGCCATGCTGTGATTTGGTTTCAAAAACTTTTGACATTTGGAGATTTCTGCAAGAATTGCATTTTTCAGCGATTGGATGGCGAGCACTTCTGTTGTGTAAACTGCTCAGAAACCCCCTTATTGTCAATCTAGCTAGGAAAGCCATCCATCCTCTGAATGCTCTAGGTCTCTAGTTTGTGGATGTAAAGTTTCATGAGGCTGTGATTATCCTAGAGGTCACCACAGGTCATTTTATACAGTGAGGTCAAATTTAAAAAAATGGTCTCACTACAATGAAATGTCTACTATGGGGACTAACATCATCACACATGAATACAGTTGGGCTCATTGGATCCACAAGAGTCTCAGCTTTACAGTGATACCCAATTTATGTAATTCCAAGACTGTTTAGGGACCCCAGTATGCAGAAATATTCAAACACATCATTTTAGAATAGGTGAAAATAACACATTTATACTGCATGCAAAAAACTGCATGTGATTATCATAAAGTGAGCATGTGTAAAGTCAAGGGAACCTCTTGGAAAATCGCCATGGCATTTTTTCCCCGCCAAAATTCAGCCCAACTTTGCAGCGTTATTTAGCGATCTTCCCGACAAGCTAGTATGACATGGTTGGTAGCAATGGATTCCTTAGATTTTCTAGTTTCATATGATAACAGTATCATCACTCAGTGAAACAACCTCTTAAAGAGGTTAAGGGCTTAACAGATAATATGACATCTTCACCACAGAGACACACACACATTGGCTCAGTGTGTTTATACTGTAAGCTATGTCTCACCTCAGAGGGAGGAAACATTTCACCAGTAAAAAGTTACATATGAACATAAACATACTGTACCTCCAGTTTGGTTTAAGCGCTGCTTCAGGCTGTCCAAGTTGGCTCTGCAGAACTGCTGGCTACCAGAATACTCCTGAGAAAACAACACCAGGATTTGTGGCTCATCCTTTATTAGTTTCCTCACCCAGTCCTGTTTGGGTTCTGGGGTCTTGATGTTGCTGTCACAGTAACCCGTCAACACTTCATCGACCATTGCAGTAGCCACGAACTCTGGGAAGTTTGGGACTCCAGAAGTTGCAGTAGAGAACATTTTCATGGAGTGTTTCACTGCAAGACAAAGAAGGTTTTGAATTGGATTTTAAACATTTTTGAGTGATTGATTGATTTACCCATTTGTGCCCGCAACTGAAATTTGAGGTTTGGACTTGCCTCAGCACAAATTTGAAGAAAATGTTCAAAATCGGTCAAACCGTTTGGCTGAAAAGTGAGTTTTTCTTATCATACTATATCTAGTCTTTGGGCACATGGGCCTACTGTTTTTGCACTCCTTTATATTTTAGGTAAAAACAGTAGTCACGTGACCTCAGATGAGATATACAGTAGTATGATAAGAAAATGTCTGTATCAGAAACTACAAAGGACACAATCAAGTATTTGGTATCTTTGAACTCATACAAAGTTGAATATCAAAGATATATGCACACATATGCAGTGTAAAAAGTGTTGTACTGTTAGATACTTGCCCAAAGTATGTCCATACCACTTTTCAAAACTTTTGACCGATTAGAACAAATGTGTCCTTATCATACTAAATATAGTCTTTGGGCACAAATGGGTTAATTAATTGTCAATACGCCAAAAAAGGAGAATTTTAAAATATGTTGAATCACGTTACAATGCAAGTTACAATTTTGTTTTAAAATAAAAATAAATTAGGTAAATATTATATATATATAATAATATAATATTTAAATAGAAATACATGTTGTGCATTGAGCAATGAGTAATGTAGATGGCCAGTATACAATCATTATTATTATTTATTGTAGGCCAACTAACAGCAGAGATTTTCTCTTTTGCAATTGATAGAATTAATATTAAGGAAACCTAGTAAATGTGAATAACTGTAATATATAATTTTGATTTAATTGTGTCATACCATAAAAACAATCATATTTGGGGATAGTA
>CAKALS010000469.1:0-66849 GCA_916701275.1 Sebastes miniatus
TGACATGGAGGATTGACTTGGAGGAGTGAAATGGAGGAGTGACATGGAGGAGCGATATGGAGGAGCAAAATGGAGGAGTGACATGGAGGAGTGACATGAAGGAGGAGTGACATGGAGGAGTGCCATAGAGGAGTGACATTGAGGAGCAAAGAAGAGTGACATAGAGGAGTGACTTGGAGGAGCTTCATGGAGGAGTGACATGGAGGAGTGACATGGAGGAGTGACATAGAGGAGTGAAATTGAGGAGTGACATTGAGGAGCAAGGAAGAGTGACATGGAGGAGTGACATGTAGGAGCTTCATAGAGGAGTGACATGGAGTAGTGACATGTAGGAGTGACATGGAGGATTGACATGGAGGATAGACATGGAGGAGTGACATTGAGGAGCAAGGAAGAGCGATATGGAGGAGTGACATGGAGGAGTGACATTGAGGAGCAAGGAAGAGTGACATGGAGGAGTGACATGGAGGAGCTTCATGGAGGAGTGACATGGAGGAGTGACTTGTAGGAGTGACAGAGGATCGAAATGGAGGAGTGACATGGAGGAGTGACAAGGAGTAGCGACATGGAAGACTGACATGGAGGAGTGAATTTAAGGATCATCATGGAGGAGTGACATGGAGAAGCAACACGGAGGCTCAACATATAGGAGTGATATTGAGGAGTGACATTGAAGGGCGACATGGAGGCTCAACATGGAGGAGTGACATAGAGGAGTGACATGGAGGAGTGACATGGAGGAGTATCATTGAAGGGCGACATGGAGGCTCACCATGGAGGAGTGACATAGAGGAGTGACATGGAGGAGTGACATTGAGGAGCAAGGAAGAGTGACATAGAGGAGTGACATGGAGGAGCTTCATGGAGGAGTGACATGGAGGAGTGACATTTAGGAGTGACATGAAGGATCGACATGGAGGAGTGACATGGAGTAGTGATATGGAGGAGTGAGAAGGAGGAGTGACATGTTGGAGTGATATGTAGGAGTGACATGGAGGATTGACATGGAGGAGTTAAATGGAGGATCGACATGGAGGAGTGACATAGAGTAGTGATGTGGAGGAGCGACATGGAGGAGTGACGAGGAAGACTGACATGGAGGAGTGACATAGAGGATTGATGAGGAGGAGCGACATGGAGGGGTGACATGGAGGAGTGAGAAATTGGAGTTATATGGAGATGTGACATGGAGGAGTGACATGGAAGAAATGAAGAAGTGACATGGAGGAATGATATGGAGGAGTAACATTGAGGAGTGATATAGAGGAGAGATTTGGATGAGCGACATTGAGAAGTGAGAAGGAGGAGTGACATGGAGGAGTGACATGGAGTAGTGATATGGAGGAGTGAGAAGGAGGAGTGATATGGAGATGTGACATGGAGGAGTGACATGGAGGATCGACATAGAGGAGTGACCTAGAGGAGTGACATGGAGGGGTGATATAGAGGATTGACGTGGAGGAGCGACATGGAGAAATTACATGGAGAAGTGATATTGAGGAGCAGCACGGAGGTTCAACATGTAGGAGTTATATTGAGGAGTGACATTGAAGGGCGACATGGAGGCTCAACATGGAGGAGTGACATAGAGGAGTGACATGGAGGAGTGACATGGAAGAGTAATATTGAAGGGCAACATGGATGCTCAACATGGAGGAGTGACATAGAGGAGTGACATGTAGGAGTGACATGGAGGAGCGACATGGATGAGTGACATAGAGGAGTGACATGGAGGAGTGACATGGAGGATCGACAAGGAGGAGAAACATTGAGGAGCAACATGGAGGACTGACATGGAGGAGTGATATGGAAGACAGGGAGGAGTGACATGGAGGGTCAACATGGAGGAGTGACTTTCAGGAGGGACATTCTGGAGTGACATGGAGGTATCGACATTGAGTAGTTACATGGAGGAGTGACGTGGAAGACAGGGAGTAATGACATGGAGGAGCGCAATAGAGGATCGACATGGAGCAGTCGACATGAAACAGTGGAGGATTAACAATCTGGAGTTAAATTCTGGAATGACATTCTGGAGTGACATGGAGGAGCGACATTCTGGAGTGACATAGAGGAGCGACATGGAGGAGTGACATTGAGCAGTGACATGTCGGTGTGACATGGAGGAGTGACATGGAAGATCGACATGGAGCACTTTCTTTGATCAAAGAAACAACACAGGAAATCTAGTTTTAAAGCAGCTTCCAAGGAATCCAAGACAGAAGATTTTTTTTGTGACAAGGAAGACATGGATGAGTGACATGGAGGAGCGACAAGGAGGAGTGACATGGATGATTGACATGGAGGAGCAACATGGAGGATTGATATGTAGGAGTGACATGGAGGAGCGACATGGAGGAGTGACATCAAGGAGAAACTTGGAGGAGCGACATGGAGGAGTTACATTGAGGAATCACAGGAAGGAGTGACATGGAGGAGCGACATTCTGGAGTGACATGGAGGAGTGACATGGAGGAGCAAGGATGAGCGACATGGTGGATCGACATGGAGTGACATGGAGTAGCAACTTGGAAGACTGACATGGAGGATCGACATGGAGAAGTGACATGGAGGAGAAACATCTAGGATCTACATGGAGGAGCAACATGGGGGAGTGACATGGAGGAGTGACATTGTTGATCGATATGGAGGACTTAAATGGAAAAGCTACATGGAGAAGCGACATAGAGGAGCGACATGGAGAATCGAAATGGAGGAGTGACATTGAGGAGTGACATGGAGAATTGACATGGAGGAGGGACATGGAGCACGGACATTCTGGATTAACATGGAGTAGCGACATGGAGGAGTGACATGGAGGAGCAAGGATGAGCAACATGGAGGATCGACATGGAGGAGCGACATAGAGGAGCGACATGGAGTAGCAACTTGGAAGAGTGACATGGAGGATCGACATGGAGAAGCGACATGGAGGAGAGACAACTAGGATCTACATGGAGGAGCAACATGAAGGAGTGACATGGAGGAGTGACATTGAGGAAAGACATGGATAAGTGACATGGAGGATCGACATGGAGCAGTGATATGAAGGAGTGACATGGAGGAGTGAAATGGAGGAGCAGCATGGAGGATAGACATGGAGGACTGAAATGGAAAAGCTACATGGAGAAGGGACATAGAGGAGCGACATTGAGAATCGACATGGAGGAGTGACATTGAGGAGTGACATTAAGGAGTGACATGGAGAAGTGATATGGAGGAGGGACATGGAGGAGGGACATTCTGGATTAACATGCAGGAGCAAGGATGAGAGACATGGAGGAGCGACATGTAGGTTCTACATGGAGGATCGAAATGGAGCAGTGACATGGAAGAGTGACATGCTGGAGTGACATTCTGGTGTGACATGGAGGAGCAATATCGAAGAGTAAAATGGAGGGGTAAGGATGAGCGACAAGGACGATCGACATGGAGGAGTGACATGGAGGAGCGACACGGAGGATAGACATGGAGGATTGACATGGAGGAGCGACATGGAGGAGTGACATGTAGGATCGACATGCAGGGTTGACATGGAGGAGTGACATGGAGGAATGTCATGGAAGACAAGGAGTAGTGACATGGAGGAGTGACATTGAGCAGTGAAATGTTGGCGTGACATGGAGGAGTGACATGGAAGATCGACATGGAGGAGTGTCATGGAAGACATGAAGTAGTGACATGGAGGAGTTACATTGAGGAATCACAGGAAGGAGGGACATGGAGGAGCGGCATTCTGGTTTGACATTCTGGAGCGACATTCTGGAGTGACATGGAGGAGCGACATTCTGGAGTGACATATAGGAGCGACATGGAGGAGTGACATTGTTGATCGACATGGAGGACTGAAATGGAAAAGCTACATGGAGAAGCGACATAGAGGATCGACATGGAGAATCGACATGGAGGAGTGACATTGAGGAGTGACATTAAGGAGTGACATGGAGAAGTGACATGGAAGAGTGTCATGGAAGACATGGAGTAGTGACATGGAGGAGTGACATGGATGATTGAAATGGAGGAGCAAGGATAAGCGACCTGGAGGATCGACATGGAGGAGTGACATTGAGGAGTGACAAGAAGAAGTGACATGGAGGAGTGACATGGAGTATTGACATGGAGGAGTGACATTGAGGAGTGACAAGAAGAAGTGACATGGAGGAGTGACATGGACGATTAACATGGAGGAGCGACAAGGAGGATTGACATGTAGGATTGACATGCAGGACTTACATGGAGGAGTGACATGGAGGAGTGTCATGAAAGACATGGAGTATTGACATAGAGGAGTGACATTGAGGAGTGACATTAAGGAGTGACATGGAGGAGTGACATGGAGGATCAAGGATGAGAGACATGGTGGATCGACATGGAGTGACATGGAGTAGCAAGTTGGAGGAGTGACATGGGGGATCGACATGGAGAAGCGACATGGAGGAGCGACATTTAGGATCTACATGGAGGAGCAACATGGAGGAGTGACATAGAGGAGTGTCATTGTTGATCGACATGAAGGACTGAAATGGAAAAGCTACATGGAGGAGTGACATGGAGCATCGACATGGAGGAGTGACATTGAGGAGTGACATTAAGGAATGACAAGGAGGAGTGACTTGGAGGAGGTCAAAGGAGTAGGGACATTTTGGAGTGACAAGGAAGAGCGACATGGAGGATCGGCATGTAGTAGAGACATGAAGGAGCGTCATGAAGCAGTGATATGGAGAAGTTAAATGGAGGATCGACATGGAGGAGGGAGATTCTGGATTGACATGGAGTAGCGGCATCGAAGAGTGACATGGAGGAGCAAGGATGAGCAACATGGAAGAGTGACATGGAAGAGCGACATGGATTATCGACATGGAGGAGTGAAGGGAAGGAGGGACATGGAGGAGCGACATTCTGGGTTGAAATTCTGGATTGACATTCTGGAGTGACATGTAGGAGTGACATTCTGGAGTGACATGGAGGATCAAACCGGAGGAGTGACATGGAAGACATGGAGGTGTGACATGGAGGATCGACATTGAGTAGTGACTTGGAGTATTGACAAGGAGGGTTGACATGGAGGAGAGAAATGGAGGATCGACACGGAGGGTTGACATGGAGGAGTGACATGGAAGACAGGAAGGAGTGACATGGAGGGGAGATATGGAGGTGTGAAATAGAGGATTGACATGGAGGAGTGACATGGAGGAGGTTTATGTAGGTGTGACATTCTGGAGTGACTTTCTGGAGGGACATTCTGGAGTGACATGGAGGTATCGACATGGAGGAGTGACAAGGAGGAGTGATATGGAGGATCTACATAGAGGATTGACATGGAGGAGGGACATAGAGTGACATTCTGGAGTCAAATTCTGGAGTGACATTCTGGAGTTACATGGAGGAGCAACATTCTGGGGTGACATGGAGGAGTGACATGGAGGAGTGACATGGAGGAGTGATATGGATGAACAGGGACGAGCAACATGGAGGATCGACATGGAATAGTCACATGGAGGACTGACACGGATGAGGTACATGGGGGAGTGATATTGGAAGACATGGAGGAGTTACATGGTGGAGCAACATGGAGGATCAAAATGGAGGATCGACATGGAGCATTGACATGGAGGAGTGACATGGAGGATCGATATGGAAGAGCGACATCGAGCAGTGACATGGAAGTGTGACATGGAGGAGCGAAATAGAGGATCGACATGTGTCAACATGGAAGACATGGAGAAGTTTCATGGAGGATCGACATTGAGCAGTGACATGGAGGAGTGACAAATTGGAGCGACATGGAGGAGTGACATGGAAGATCGACATGGAGGAGTAACATGTAGGATCTAAATGGAGGAGTGACATGGAGGATCGACATGGAGGAGCGATATGAAGGATCGATAAGGAGGAGCGACATCGAGGAGCAACATGGAGGACTGACATGGAGGATTAACAAGGGGGAGTGACATGGAGGAGTGACACAGAGGAGAGACATGGAGGATTGACATGGAGCAGTGACATGGAGAAGTGACATGGAGGAGCGACATGGAGGATCGACATGGAGTATTGACAAGGTGGATCGACATGGAGGAGTGACATGGAGGAGTGACATGGAGGAGTGACATGGTAGAGATGGAGGAGTGACATGGAGGAGAGACATGAAAGATCGACATGGAAGATCGACATGGAGGAGAGACATGGAAGATCGACATGGAGGATCGACATGGAGGAGTGACATGGTAGAGATGGAGGAGTGACATGGAGGAGAGACATGGAAGTTCGACATTGAGGATTGACATGGAGGAGTGACATTCTGGAGTTAAATCTGGATTGACATTTTGGAGTGACATGGAGGAGTAACATGGTGGATTGATATGGATGAGCAAGGAGGAGCGACATGGAGGATCGAGATGTGTCGACATGGAAGACATTTAGGGGTGACATGGAGGAGTTAAATTTTGGAGGGCCATCTTAGAGGGACATTCTGGAGTAACATGGAGGAGCGACATTCTGGAGTGACATTTTGGAGTGATATTGATGAGAGATATGGAGGATTGACATAGAGGATCAACATGGAGGAGTGACATGGAGGAGCAACATGGAGGAGTGACAAGTAGGAGTGAAATGTAGTATTGACATGGAGGAGTTACATAGAGGAGTGACGTAGAAGAAAGGGAGGAGTGACATGGAGGAGTGACATGGAGGAGCGAAATAGAGGATCGACATGGAGGATCGACATGGAGGAGTGACATGGAGGAGGGACATGGAGGAGTGACATTCTTGAGTGACATTCTGGAGGGACATTCTGGAGTGCCATGGAGGAGCGACATGGAGGAGGGACATGGAGGAGTAACATTCTGGAGTTAAATTCTGTAGTGACATTCTGGAGTGTCATGGAGGAGAAACATTCTGGAGTGACATGGAAGAACGACAAGGAGGAGTGAAATAGAGGAGCAAGGAGGAGCGACATGGAGGATAAACATGGAGGAGTGACTAGGAGGAGTGACATGGAAGATCGACATGACGGAGTAACATGTAGGATCTAAATGGAGGAGTGACCTGGAGGATCGACATGGAGGAGCGATATGGAGGATCAATAAGGACGAGTGACATGGAGGAGTGACACAGAGGAGAGACATGGAGGAGGTACATATTGGAGTGACATGGAAGACATGGAGCAGTGAAATGGAGGAGCAACATCGAGGATCGACATGGAGGATCGACATGGAGTATCGACATGGAGTATTGACAAGGTGGATCGACATGGAGGAGTGACATAGAGGAGTGACATGGTAGAGATGGAGGAGTGACATGGAGGAGAGACATGGAAGATCGACATGGAGGATCGACATGGAGGAGTTACATTGTAGAGATGGAGGAGTAACATGGAGGAGAGACATGGAAGATCAACTTTGAGGATCGACATGGAGGAGTGACATTCTGGAGTTAAATCTGGATTGACATTTTGGAGTGACATTTTGGAGTGACATGGAGGAGTGACATGGTGGAGTGATATGTATGAGCAAGGAGGAGCGACATGGAGGATCGAGATGTGTCGACATGAAAGACATGGAGGAGTGACATGGAGGAGTTACATTTTGGAGGGACATTCTGGAGTGACATGGAGGAGTGACATGTAGTATTGACATGGAGGAGTTACATAGAGGAGTGACGTGGAAGAAAGGGAGTAGTGACATGGAGGAGCGACACGGAGGAGCGAAAAAGAGGATCGACATGGAGGATCGACATGGAGGAGTGACATGGAGGAGGGACATGGAGGAGTGATATTCTGGAGTGACAATCTGGAGGGACATTCTGGAGTGACATGGAGGAGCGACATGGAGGAGGGACATGGAGGAGTAACATTCTGGAGTCAAATTCTGGAGTGACATTCCGGAGTGTCATGGAGGAGCAACATTCTGGAGTGACATGGAAGAACGACATGGAGGAGTGATATAGAGGAGCAAGGAGGAGCGACATGGAGGATAAACATGGAGGAGTGACTAGGAGGAGAATCATAGAAGAGTTAAATGGAGGAGCTACATGAGGAGCAACATCACGGAGTGACTTGGAGGACTGACATGGAGGAATGACATTCTGGAGGAACATGGAGGAGCGACATTCTGTAGTGACACGTAGGAGCAACATTCTGGAGTGACATGGAGGAGCGACATGGAAGATCGACATGTAGGAGTGACATGGAGGAGTGATATGGAGGAGTGACACGGAGGAGAGACATGGAGGATTGACATTAGTAGCTACATAGATGATAGACATGGAGGAGCAACAATATGGATCGACATGGAGGAGTGACATGGAGGAGTGACATGGTAGAGATGGAGGAATGACATGGAGGAGAGACATGGAAGATCGACATGGAGGATCAACATGGATGAGTGAAATGGTAGAGATGGAGGAGTGAAATGGAGGAGAGATATGGAAGATCGACATGGAGGATCGACATGGAGGAGTGACATTCTGGAGTAAAATCTGGATCGACATTTTGAAGTGACATTTTTAAGTGACATGGAGGAGTGACATGGTAGAGTGATATGGATGAGCGAGGAGGAGCAATATGGAAGATCGAGATGTGTCGACATGGAAGAAATGGAGGAGTGACATGGAGGATCGACATTGAGCAGTGACAAGGAGGAGTTACAAAGAGGAGCGACATGGAGGAGTGACATGGAGGAGTAACATTTTGGAGGGACATTCTGGAGGGACATTCTGGAGTGAAATAGAGGAGCGACATTCTGGAGTGACATGGAAGAACGACATGGAGGAGTGATATGGTGGAGCAAGGAGGAGTGACATGGAGGAGCGACATGGAGGTGTTAAATAGCGGATCGACATGGAGGAAGAGGGACATGGTGGAGTGATGTTCTGGAGTTACATTCTAGAGGAATATTCTGGAGTGACATGTAGAAACGTCATTCTGGAATGACATGGAGGAGCAACAGGGAGGAGTTATATGGATGATCAAGGAGGAGCGACATGGACGATCGACATGGAGTAGTCACATGGAGCATCAACATGAAGGAACAATATGGAGCAGTGACATGGTAGAAATGGAGGAGTTACATGGAGTAGAGACATGGAAGATCGACATGGAGGATCATCAAGGAAAAGTAACATGGATGAGTGACAAGAGGAGCGTCATGGAGGAGCAACATGGAGGATCGACATGGAGGAGCGACGTGGAGGAGCAACATTGAGGAGCGACATGGAGGACTGACATGGAGGATTGACATGGATGGCTGACATTGAGTATTGACATGGAGAAAGGACATGGAGGAGTGACATTATTGAATGACATGGAGGAGTGATATTCTGGAGTTAAATTTTGGAGTGACATTCCGGAGTGACATGTAGGAGCGACATTCTAGAGTGACATGGAGGAGATATATAGAGGAGCAAGGAGGAGCGACATGGAGGATCAATATGGAGTAGTGACATGGAGGAGCGACAATGAGGAGTGACATGGAAGACATGGAGGAGTGACATGGAGGAACAACATGGAGAATCGACATGGAGGATCGACATGGAGGATGGACATGCAGGAGTGACTTTCTGGAGTTAAATTCCGGCGTGACATACTGGAGTGACATTGAGGAGCGACATTCTGGAGTGACATGGAGGAGCAACATGGAGGAGTGACATGGAAGACATGGAGTAGTGACATGGAGGATCGAAATAGAGGATTGACATATAGGAGGGACATGGAGGAGTGACATTGAGGAGCGACATGGAGGAGTGACCGGGAGGAGTGACATTCTGGAGTGACATTCTGGAGGGACATTCTGGAGCGACATGGAAGATCGACATGGAGGATTAACATGAAGGATCTACATGGAGGAGGGACATGGAGGAGGTACATGAGGGAGTGAAGTGGAAGACATAGAGGAGTGACATGGAGTAGCAACATGGAGGAGTGACATGGAGGAGTGACAAGGAGGAGCGACATGAAGGAGTAACAACTAGGAGCAACATGGTGGAGTGTCATGTAGGATCAACATGGAGGAGTAAAATGGAGGAGTGACATGGTAGAAATGGAGGAGTGACATGGAGGAGAGACGTGGAAGATAGACATGGAGGATCGACATGGAGGAATAACATGGAGTGACAAGGAGGAGTAACAAGGAGGAGTGACATGGGAGAGCGACATGGAAGAGCTACATGGAGGAGCGACATTGCGGAGTGACATGGGGGACTGACATGGAGGAGTGACATTCTAGGGTGACATTCTGGAGGGATGTTCTGAAGTGACATGGAGGAGCGACATGGAAGATCGACATGGAGGATAAACATAAAGGATCTACATGGAGGAGCGACATGGAGGAGGTGTATGAGGGAGTGACATGGAAGACATGGATGAGTGACATGAAGTAGCAATATGGAGGATCAACAAGGACGATCGACATGGAGCAATGCCATGGAGGAGTGACAAGGAGAAGCGACATGGAGGAGTGACATGGAGGATCAACATGGAGGAATGACAAGAGGAGCGTTATGGAGGAGAAACATTGAGGAGCAAACATGAAGAACTGACATAGAGATTAGACATGGATGACTGACATTGAGGATCGACAAGGAGAAAGGACATGGAGGAGTTACATTCTGGAGTTAAATTCTTGAGTGACATTCTGGAGTGACATGGATGAGGTTCATGGAGGAGTGACATTCTGGAGTTAAATTTTGGAGGGACATTCTGGAGTGACATGGAGGAGTGATATGGAGGAGCAAGGAGGAGCAACATCGAGGATCAACATAGAGTAGTGACATGAAGGAGCGACACAGAGGAGTGACATTCTGGAGGGACATTCTGGAGTGACACGGAGGAGCGACATGGAGGAGGTACATGGGGGAGTGACATGGAAGACATGGAGGAGTGATATGGAGGAACAACATGGAGTATCGACATGGAAGATTGACATGGCTCAGTTTCATGGAGGAGTGACAAGGAGGAGTGTAATGGTGGGGTAACATTGAGGAGCGACATTGAGGACTGACAAGCAGGATCGACATAGAGACGTGACAAGGAGGATCGACATGGAGGATTGACACAGAGGAAGGATATGGAGGAGTGACATTCTGGAGTTAAATTCTGGAGTGTCATTCTGGAGTTACATTGAGGAGCAACATTCTGGAGTGACATGGAGGAGC
Organism: Sebastes miniatus; assembly: GCA_916701275.1. Taxonomy (NCBI): domain Eukaryota; kingdom Metazoa; phylum Chordata; class Actinopteri; order Perciformes; family Sebastidae; genus Sebastes; species Sebastes miniatus. Next base: position 11,149 of record CAKALS010000469.1, read on the forward strand.
AACATGGAGGAGTGATATGGAGGAGCAAGGAGGAGCGACATGGAGGAATGACATGGAAGTGAGACATGGAGGAGTGAAATGGTGGAGAGAAATGGAAGATCGACATGGAGGATCGTCATGGAGGAGTAACATGGAGTAACAAGAGGAGTGTCATGGAGGAGCAACATGTAGTACCGACATGGAGGAGCAACGTGGAGGATTGACATGGAAAAAAGATATGGGGGACTGACATTCTGGAGGTAAATTCTGGAGTGACATTCTGGAATAGAATGGAGGAGGGACATGGAGGAGTGACATTCTGGAGTTAAATTTTGGAGTGACATTCTGGAGTGACATGGCGTAGTGACATGGAGGAGTGACATGTATCATTGACATGGAGGAGTTACATGGAGGAGTGACATGTAGCATTGACATGGAGGAGTTACATAGAGGAGTGATATGGAGGAGCAAGGAGGAGCGACATTCTGGAGCGACATGGAGGAGCGAAATGGAGGATCGAGATGGAGGAGTGACATGGAGGAGAAACATAGTAGAGTTACATGGAGGAGCTACATGAGGAGCAACATCACGTAGCGATTTGGAAGACAGACATGGAGTAATGACATTCTGGAGGGACATGGAGGAGCGACATTTTGGAGTGACATGGAGGAGCGACATTCTGGAGTGACATGGAAGACATGGAGCAGTGACATGGTGCATTAGCATGGAGGATCGAAATGGAGGATCGACATGAAGGTGCGACATCGAGCAGTGACATGGAAGTGTGACATGGAGGATAGACATTGAGGATCAACATGGAGGAGTGACATGTAGGAGCGACATGGCAGAATGACATGGAGGAGTGACATGGAGGAGTGACATGGAGGAGTTACATAGAGGTGTGACGTGGAAGAAAGGGAGGAGTGACATGGAGGAGCGACATGGAGGAGCAAAATAGAGGATTGACATGGAGGAGTGACATAGAGGAGGGACATGGAGGAGTGAAATTCTGGAGTGACATGGATGAGGGACATGGAGGAGTAACTTGGAGGATCTAAATGGAGGAGTGACATGGAGGATTGACATGGAGGAATGACACGGAGGATCGAAATAGAGGAGTGACAGTAAGGAGTGACATTGAAGACAGGGAGGAGTGACATGTAGGAGCGACATGGAGGACTGACATGGAAGATCAACATGGAGGAGTGACATGGAGGAGTAACATGGAGGATTGACATGGAGGAGTGACAGTGACATTGAAGACAGGGAGGAGTGGTATGGAGGATCGACATGGAGGAGCGACATTGAGAAGAGACATGGAGGACTGACATGAAAGATCAACATGGAGGAGTGACATGGAGGAGTGGCATGGTAGACATAGAGGAGTGACATGGAGGAGAGACATGGAGGATCGACATGGAGGATCGACACGGAGTGACATGGAGGAGTGACATGGAAGTGTGACGTGGAAGAAAGGGAGGAGTGACATGGAGGAGCGACATGGAAGAGCGAATTAGAGGATCGACATGGAGGAGTCACATGGGGGAGTGAAATTCTGGAGTGACATGGAGAAGCGATATGGAGGAGGGACATGGAGGAGTAACTTGGAGGATCTAAATGGAGGAGTGACATACAGGAACGACATGGAGGATCAACATTGAGGAGCGACCTTGAGGAGCGACATGGAGGAGTGACATGGAGGATCGACATGGAGCAGTGACATGGAGGATCGACATGGAAGAGCAACATTCTGGGGTGACATGGAGGAGTGACATGGATGAGTGATATTGAGGAGCACAGAGGAGAAACACGGAGGATCGACATTGAGGAGTGACATGGAGGAGCGACACGGAGGAGTGACATGGATGATTGACATTGACTAGTTACATGGAGGACTGACTAGTAGGAGCGACATGGAGTAGTGACAGCGAGGAGTGACATTCTGGAGAGACATTCTGGAGGTAAATTCTGGAGTGACATCGAGGAACAACATGAAGGACCTAATTGGAGGAACGACATGGAGGAGTAACAAGGAGGAGCAAGGTTGAGCGACATGGAGGATCGAAATGGAGTAGAGACATTGAGGAGCGGCATTAAGCAGTGACATGGAGGAGTGACATGGAGGAGCGACATGCAGGAGTGACATTTAAGAGTGACATGGAGGATTGTCATGGAAGACATGGAGGAGTGACATGGAGGAGTTACATGGAGGAGTTACACGGAGGAGTAACAGGAAGGACGGACATGGAGGAGCGACATTCTGGGTTGACATTCTGGAGTGACATTCTGGAGTGACATGGAGGAGTGACATGGAGGAGCAAGGATGAGCAAGGATGAGCAAGGATGAGCGACATGGTGGATCGACATGGAGGAGAGACATGGAGTAGCAACATGGAGGAGTGACATGGAGGATCGACATGGAGTAGCAACATGGAGGAGTGACATTGTGGAGTGACATGGAGGAGAGACATGGAGTAGCAACATGGAGGAGTGACATGGAGGAGAGACATGGAGTAGCAACATGGAGGAGGGAAATTTTGGAGTGACAAGGAGGAGCGACATGGAGGAGTGACATGGAGGAGCAAGGATGAGCGACATAGAGTATCGAAATGAAGTAGAGACATGGAGGAGCAGCATTAAGCAGTGACATGGAGGAGTGACATGGAGGAACGACATGCAGGATCGACATTGAGGAGTGACATGGAGGAGCAAGGAGGAGCGACTTGGAGGAGTGACACGGAGGAGTGACAAGGAGGAGTGACATGGATGATCGACATGGAGGAGCGACATGGAGGATTGAAATGGATGATCGACATGGAGGAGCGACATGGAGGATTGATATGGAGGATTGACATGGAGGAGTGACATGTAGGATCGACATGTAGGAGTGACATGGATGAGTGACATGGAGGATTGTCTTGGAATACATCGAGGAGTGACATGGAGGAGTTACATGGAGGAGTTACACGGAGGAGTCACAGGAAGGAGGGACATGGAGGAGCGACATTCTGGGTTGAAATTCTGGAGTGATATGGAGGAGCGACATGGAAAAGTGACATGTAGGATCGACATGCAGGAGTGACATGGAAGGGTGAAATGGAGGAGTGTCATGGAAGACATGGAGTTGTGACATGGAGGAGTTACATTGAGGAGTCACAGGAAGGAGGGACATGGAGGAGCAATATTCTGGGTTGACATTCTGGAGTGAAATTCTGGATTGACATGGAGGAGCGACATTCTGGAGTGTCATAGAGGAGCCAAATGGAGGAGTGACATTGAGCAGTGACATGTCGGCGTGACATGGAGGAGTGACATGAAAGATCGATATGGAGGAGTTACAAGGAAGACATGGATGAGTGACATGGAGGAGCGACATGTAGGATCGACATAGAGGATCGACATAGAGGATCGACATGGAGGAAAAACATGGAGGAGGGACAAGGAGGAGTGACATACTGGAGTGACATTCTGGAATGACATGGAGGAGCGACATTCTGGAGTGACATGGAGGAGCATGGAGGATCGACATGGAGCAGTGATATGATGGAGTGACATGGAGGAGTGACATCGCGGAGAATTTGGAGGATAGACATTGAGGAGGGACATTTTGGAGTGAAATGAAGGAGCAAGGATGTGCGACATGGAGGATCGACATGGAGTAGAGACATGTAGGAACGGTATGAAGCAGTGACATGGAGGAGTGACATGGAGGAGCGACATGCAGGATTGACATGGAGGAGTGACATGGATCAGTGACATGCAGGATCGACATTGAGGAGAGACATGGAGGATCAAAATGGAGGAGCAAAATGGAGGAGCAACATGGAGGAGTGACATGGAGGAGCAAGGATGAGCGACATGGTGGATCGACATGGAGGAGTGACATGGAGGATTAATATGGAGGAGTGACATAGAGAAGTATCATGGAGGAGCGACATGGAGGAGCGATATGGAGGATCAATAAGGACGAGTGACATGGAGGAGTGACACAGAGGAGAGACATGGAGGAGGTACATAGGGGAGTGACATGGAAGACATGGAGCAGTGAAATGGAGGAGCAACATCGAGGATCGACATGGAGGATCGACATGGAGTATCGACATGGAGTATTGACAAGGTGGATCGACATGGAGGAGTGACATAGAGGAGTGACATGGTAGAGATGGAGGAGTGACATGGAGGAGAGACATGGAAGATCGACATGGAGGATCGACATGGAGGAGTTACATTGTAGAGATGGAGGAGTAACATGGAGGAGAGACATGGAAGATCAACTTTGAGGATCGACATGGAGGAGTGACATTCTGGAGTTAAATCTGGATTGACATTTTGGAGTGACATGGAGGAGTGACATGGTGGAGTGATATGTATGAGCAAGGAGGAGCGACATGGAGGATCGAGATGTGTCGACATGAAAGACATGGAGGAGTGACATGGAGGAGTTACATTTTGGAGGGACATTCTGGAGTGACATGGAGGAGTGACATGTAGTATTGACATGGAGGAGTTACATAGAGGAGTGACGTGGAAGAAAGGGAGTAGTGACATGGAGGAGCGACACGGAGGAGCGAAAAAGAGGATCGACATGGAGGATCGACATGGAGGAGTGACATGGAGGAGGGACATGGAGGAGTGATATTCTGGAGTGACAATCTGGAGGGACATTCTGGAGTGACATGGAGGAGCGACATGGAGGAGGGACATGGAGGAGTAACATTCTGGAGTCAAATTCTGGAGTGACATTCCGGAGTGTCATGGAGGAGCAACATTCTGGAGTGACATGGAAGAACGACATGGAGGAGTGATATAGAGGAGCAAGGAGGAGCGACATGGAGGATAAACATGGAGGAGTGACTAGGAGGAGAATCATAGAAGAGTTACATGGAGGAGCTACATGAGGAGCAACATCACGGAGCGACTTGGAGGACTGACATGGAGGAATGACATTCTGGAGGAACATGGAGGAGCGACATTCTGTAGTGACACGGAGGAGCAACATTCTGGAGTGACATGGAGGAGCGACATGGAGGAGAGACATGTAGGAGTGACATGGAGGAGTGACACGGAAGAGAGACACGGAGGAGAGACATGGAGGAGTGACATTAGTAGCTACATAGATGATAGACATGGAGGAGCAACAATATGGATCGACATGGAGGAGTGACATGGAGGAGTGACATGGTAGAGATGGAGGAATGACATGGAGGAGAGACATGGAAGATCGACATGGAGGATCAACATGGATGAGTGAAATGGTAGAGATGGAGGAGTGAAATGGAGGAGAGATATGGAAGATCGACATGGAGGATCGACATGGAGGAGTGACATTCTGGAGTAAAATCTGGATCGACATTTTGAAGTGACATTTTTAAGTGACATGGAGGAGTGACATGGTAGAGTGATATGGATGAGCGAGGAGGAGCAATATGGAAGATCGAGATGTGTCGACATGGAAGAAATGGAGGAGTGACATGGAGGATCGACATTGAGCAGTGACAAGGAGGAGTTACAAAGAGGAGCGACATGGAGGAGTGACATGGAGGAGTAACATTTTGGAGGGACATTCTGGAGGGACATTCTGGAGTGAAATAGAGGAGCGACATTCTGGAGTGACATGGAAGAACGACATGGAGGAGTGATATGGAGGAGTGACGTGGAGGAGTGACATGGAGGAGCGACATGGAGGTGTTAAATAGCGGATCGACATGGAGGAAGAGGGACATGGTGGAGTGATGTTCTGGAGTTACATTCTAGAGGAATATTCTGGAGTGACATGTAGAAACGTCATTCTGGAATGACATGGAGGAGCAACAGGGAGGAGTTATATGGATGATCAAGGAGGAGCGACATGGACGATCGACATGGAGTAGTCACATGGAGCATCAACATGAAGGAACAATATGGAGCAGTGACATGGTAGAAATGGAGGAGTTACATGGAGTAGAGACATGGAAGATCGACATGGAGGATCATCAAGGAAAAGTAACATGGATGAGTGACAAGAGGAGCGTCATGGAGGAGCAACATGGAGGATCGACATGGAGGAGCGACGTGGAGGAGCAACATTGAGGAGCGACATGGAGGACTGACATGGAGGATTGACATGGATGGCTGACATTGAGTATTGACATGGAGAAAGGACATGGAGGAGTGACATTATTGAATGACATGGAGGAGGGACATGGAGGAGTGATATTCTGGAGTTAAATTTTGGAGTGACATTCCGGAGTGACATGTAGGAGCGACATTCTAGAGTGACATGGAGGAGATATATAGAGGAGCAAGGAGGACCGACATTGAGGATCAATATGGAGTAGTGACATGGAGGAGCGACAATGAGGAGTGACATGGAAGACATGGAGGAGTGACATGGAGGAACAACATGGAGAATCGACATGGAGGATCGACATGGAGGATGGACATGCAGGAGTGACTTTCTGGAGTTAAATTCCGGCGTGACATACTGGAGTGACATTGAGGAGCGACATTCTGGAGTGACATGGAGGAGCAACATGGAGGAGTGACATGGAAGACATGGAGTAGTGACATGGAGGATCGAAATAGAGGATTGACATATAGGAGGGACATGGAGGAGTGACATTGAGGAGCGACATGGAGGAGTGACCGGGAGGAGTGACATTCTGGAGTGACATTCTGGAGGGACATTCTGGAGCGACATGGAAGATCGACATGGAGGATTAACATGAAGGATCTACATGGAGGAGGGACATGGAGGAGGTACATGAGGGAGTGAAGTGGAAGACATAGAGGAGTGACATGGAGTAGCAACATGGAGGAGTGACATGGAGGAGTGACAAGGAGGAGCGACATGAAGGAGTAACAACTAGGAGCAACATGGTGGAGTGTCATGTAGGATCAACATGGAGGAGTAAAATGGAGGAGTGACATGGTAGAAATGGAGGAGTGACATGGAGGAGAGACGTGGAAGATAGACATGGAGGATCGACATGGAGGAATAACATGGAGTGACAAGGAGGAGTAACAAGGAGGAGTAACATGGGAGAGCGACATGGAAGAGCTACATGGAGGAGCGACATTGCGGAGTGACATGGGGGACTGACATGGAGGAGTGACATTCTAGGGTGACATTCTGGAGGGATGTTCTGAAGTGACATGGAGGAGCGACATGGAAGATCGACATGGAGGATAAACATAAAGGATCTACATGGAGGAGCGACATGGAGGAGGTGTATGAGGGAGTGACATGGAAGACATGGATGAGTGACATGAAGTAGCAATATGGAGGATCAACAAGGACGATCGACATGGAGCAATGCCATGGAGGAGTGACAAGGAGAAGCGACATGGAGGAGTGACATGGAGGATCAACATGGAGGAATGACAAGAGGAGCGTTATGGAGGAGAAACATTGAGGAGCAAACATGAAGAACTGACATAGAGATTAGACATGGATGACTGACATTGAGGATCGACAAGGAGAAAGGACATGGAGGAGTTACATCCTGGAGTTAAATTCTTGAGTGACATTCTGGAGTGACATGGATGAGGTTCATGGAGGAGTGACATTCTGGAGTTAAATTTTGGAGGGACATTCTGGAGTGACATGGAGGAGTGATATGGAGGAGCAAGGAGGAGCAACATCGAGGATCAACATAGAGTAGTGACATGAAGGAGCGACACAGAGGAGTGACATTCTGGAGGGACATTCTGGAGCGACATGGAAGATCGACATGGAGGATTAACATGAAGGATCTACATGGAGGAGGGACATGGAGGAGGTACATGAGGGAGTGAAGTGGAAGACATAGAGGAGTGACATGGAGTAGCAACATGGAGGAGTGACATGGAGGAGTGACAAGGAGGAGCGACATGAAGGAGTAACAACTAGGAGCAACATGGTGGAGTGTCATGTAGGATCAACATGGAGGAGTAAAATGGAGGAGTGACATGGTAGAAATGGAGGAGTGACATGGAGGAGAGACGTGGAAGATAGACATGGAGGATCGACATGGAGGAATAACATGGAGTGACAAGGAGGAGTAACAAGGAGGAGTAACATGGGAGAGCGACATGGAAGAGCTACATGGAGGAGCGACATTGCGGAGTGACATGGGGGACTGACATGGAGGAGTGACATTCTAGGGTGACATTCTGGAGGGATGTTCTGAAGTGACATGGAGGAGCGACATGGAAGATCGACATGGAGGATAAACATAAAGGATCTACATGGAGGAGCGACATGGAGGAGGTGTATGAGGGAGTGACATGGAAGACATGGATGAGTGACATGAAGTAGCAATATGGAGGATCAACAAGGACGATCGACATGGAGCAATGCCATGGAGGAGTGACAAGGAGAAGCGACATGGAGGAGTGACATGGAGGATCAACATGGAGGAATGACAAGAGGAGCGTTATGGAGGAGAAACATTGAGGAGCAAACATGAAGAACTGACATAGAGATTAGACATGGATGACTGACATTGAGGATCGACAAGGAGAAAGGACATGGAGGAGTTACATCCTGGAGTTAAATTCTTGAGTGACATTCTGGAGTGACATGGATGAGGTTCATGGAGGAGTGACATTCTGGAGTTAAATTTTGGAGGGACATTCTGGAGTGACATGGAGGAGTGATATGGAGGAGCAAGGAGGAGCAACATCGAGGATCAACATAGAGTAGTGACATGAAGGAGCGACACAGAGGAGTGACATTCTGGAGGGACATTCTGGAGTGACACGGAGGAGCGACATGGAGGAGGTACATGGGGGAGTGACATGGAAGACATGGAGGAGTGATATGGAGGAACAACATGGAGTATCGACATGGAAGATTGACATGGCTCAGTTTCATGGAGGAGTGACAAGGAGGAGTGTAATGGTGGGGTAACATTGAGGAGCGACATTGAGGACTGACAAGCAGGATCGACATAGAGACGTGACAAGGAGGATCGACATGGAGGATTGACACAGAGGAAGGATATGGAGGAGTGACATTCTGGAGTTAAATTCTGGAGTGTCATTCTGGAGTTACATTGAGGAGCAACATTCTGGAGTGACATGGAGGAGCAACATGGAGGAGTGATATGGAGGAGCAAGGAGGAGCGACATGGAGGAATGACATGGAAGTGAGACATGGAGGAGTGAAATGGTGGAGAGAAATGGAAGATCGACATGGAGGATCGTCATGGAGGAGTAAAATGGAGTAACAAGAGGAGTGTCATGGAGGAGCAACATCGAGTACCGACATGGAGGAGCAACGTGGAGGATTTAAATGGAGAAAAGATATGGGGGAGTGACATTCTGGAGGTAAATTCTGGAGTGACATTCTGGAATAGAATGGAGGAGGGACATGGAGGAGTGACATTCTGGAGTTAAATTTTGGAGTGACATTCTGGAGTGACATGGCGTAGTGACATGGAGGAGTGACATGTATCATTGACATGGAGGAGTTACATGGAGGAGTGACATGTAGCATTGACATGGAGGAGTTACATAGAGGAGTGATATGGAGGAGCAAGGAGGAGCGACATTCTGGAGCGACATGGAGGAGCGAAATGGAGGATCGAGATGGAGGAGTGACATGGAGGAGAAACATAGTAGAGTTACATGGAGGAGCTACATGAGGAGCAACATCACGTAGCGATTTGGAAGACAGACATGGAGTAATGACATTCTGGAGGGACATGGAGGAGCGACATTTTGGAGTGACATGGAGGAGCGACATTCTGGAGTGACATGGAAGACATGGAGCAGTGACATGGTGCATTAGCATGGAGGATCGAAATGGAGGATCGACATGAAGGTGCGACATCGAGCAGTGACATGGAAGTGTGACATGGAGGATAGACATTGAGGATCAACATGGAGGAGTGACATGTAGGAGTGACATGGCAGAATGACATGGAGGAGTGACATGGAGGAGTGACATGGAGGAGTTACATAGAGGTGTGACGTGGAAGAAAGGGAGGAGTGACATGGAGGAGCGACATGGAGGAGCAAAATAGAGGATTGACATGGAGGAGTGACATAGAGGAGGGACATGGAGGAGTGAAATTCTGTAGTGACATGGATGAGGGACATGGAGGAGTAACTTGGAGGATCTAAATGGAGGAGTGACATGGAGGATTGACATGGAGGAATGACACAGAGGATCGAAATAGAGAAGTGACAGTAAGGAGTGACATTGAAGACAGGGAGGAGTGACATGTAGGAGCGACATGGAGGACTGACATGGAAGATCAACATGGAGGAGTGACATGGAGGAGTAACATGGAGGCTTGACATGGAGGAGTGACAGTGACATTGAAGACAGGGAGGAGTGGTATGGAGGATCGACATGGAGGAGCGACATTGAGAAGAGACATGGAGGACTGACATGAAAGATCAACATGGAGGAGTGACATGGAGGAGTGGCATGGTAGACATAGAGGAGTGACATGGAGGAGAGACATGGAGGATCGACATGGAGGATCGACACGGAGTGACATGGAGGAGTGACATGGAAGTGTGACGTGGAAGAAAGGGAGGAGTGACATGGAGGAGCGACATGGAAGAGCGAATTAGAGGATCGACATGGAGGAGTGACATAGAGGAGGGACATGGAGGAGTGAAATTCTGGAGTGACATGGAGAAGCGATATGGAGGAGGGACATGGAGGAGTAACTTGGAGGATCTAAATGGAGGAGTGACATACAGGAACGACATGGAGGATCAACATTGAGGAGCGACCTTGAGGAGCGACATGGAGGAGTGACATGCAGGATCGACATGGAGCAGTGACATGGAGGAGATACATTGAGTAGAGACATGGAGTAGTGACATTCTGGGGTGACATGGAGGAGCGACATGGATGAGTGATATTGAGGAGCACAGAGGAGAAACACGGAGGATCGACATTGAGGAGTGACATGGAGGAGCGACACGGAGGAGTGACATGGATGATTGACATTGACTAGTTACATGGAGGACTGACTAGTAGGAGCGACATGGAGTAGTGACAGCGAGGAGTGACATTCTGGAGAGACATTCTGGAGGTAAATTCTGGAGTGACATCGAGGAACAACATGAAGGACCTAATTGGAGGAACGACATGGAGGAGTAACAAGGAGGAGCAAGGTTGAGCGACATGGAGGATCGAAATGGAGTAGAGACATTGAGGAGCGGCATTAAGCAGTGACATGGAGGAGTGACATGGAGGAGCGACATGCAGGAGTGACATTTAAGAGTGACATGGAGGATTGTCATGGAAGACATGGAGGAGTGACATGGAGGAGTTACATGGAGGAGTTACACGGAGGAGTAACAGGAAGGACGGACATGGAGGAGCGACATTCTGGGTTGACATTCTGGAGTGACATTCTGGAGTGACATGGAGGAGCAAGGATGAGCAAGGATGAGCAAGGATGAGCAAGGATTAGCAAGGGTGAGCAACATGGTGGATCGACATGGAGGACACACATGGAGTAGCAACTTGGAGGAGTGACATGGAGGATCGACATGGAGTAGCAACATGGAGGAGTGACATTGTGGAGTGACATGGAGGAGAGACATGGAGTAGCAACATGGAGGAGTGACATGGAGGAGAGACATGGAGTAGCAACATGGAGGAGGGAAATTTTGGAGTGACATGGAGGAGCGACATGGAGGAGTGACATGGAGGAGCAAGGATGAGCGACATAGAGTATCGAAATGAAGTAGAGACATGGAGGAGCAGCATTAAGCAGTGACATGGAGGAGTGACATGGAGGAACGACATGGAGGAGCGACATTGAGGAGTGACATGGAGGAGCAAGGAGGAGCGACTTGGAGGAGTGACACGGAGGAGTGACAAGGAGGAGTGACATGGATGATCGACATGGAGGAGCGACATGGAGGATTGAAATGGATGATCGACATGGAGGAGCGACATGGAGGATTGATATGGAGGATTGACATGGAGGAGTGACATGTAGGATCGACATGTAGGAGTGACATGGATGAGTGACATGGAGGATTGTCTTGGAATACATCGAGGAGTGACATGGAGGAGTTACATGGAGGAGTTACACGGAGGAGTCACAGGAAGGAGGGACATGGAGGAGCGACATTCTGGGTTGAAATTCTGGAGTGATATGGAGGAGCGACATGGAAAAGTGACATGTAGGATCGACATGCAGGAGTGACATGGAAGGGTGAAATGGAGGAGTGTCATGGAAGACATGGAGTTGTGACATGGAGGAGTTACATTGAGGAGTCACAGGAAGGAGGGACATGGAGGAGCAATATTCTGGGTTGACATTCTGGAGTGAAATTCTGGATTGACATGGAGGAGCGACATTCTGGAGTGTCATAGAGGAGCCAAATGGAGGAGTGACATTGAGCAGTGACATGTCGGCGTGACATGGAGGAGTGACATGAAAGATCGATATGGAGGAGTTACAAGGAAGACATGGATGAGTGACATGGAGGAGCGACATGTAGGATCGACATAGAGGATCGACATAGAGGATCGACATGGAGGAAAAACATGGAGGAGGGACAAGGAGGAGTGACATACTGGAGTGACATTCTGGAATGACATGGAGGAGCGACATTCTGGAGTGACATGGAGGAGCATGGAGGATCGACATGGAGCAGTGATATGATGGAGTGACATGGAGGAGTGACATCGCGGAGAATTTGGAGGATAGACATTGAGGAGGGACATTTTGGAGTGAAATGAAGGAGCAAGGATGTGCGACATGGAGGATCGACATGGAGTAGAGACATGTAGGAACGGTATGAAGCAGTGACATGGAGGAGTGACATGGAGGATTGACATGCAGGATTGACATGGAGGAGTGACATGGATCAGTGACATGCAGGATCGACATTGAGGAGAGACATGGAGGATCAAAATGGAGGAGCAAAATGGAGGAGCAACATGGAGGAGTGACATGGAGGAGCAAGGATGAGCGACATGGTGGATCGACATGGAGGAGTGACATGGAGGATTAATATGGAGGAGTGACATAGAGAAGTATCATGGAGGAGCGACATGGAGGAGTGAAATGGAGGAGTGACATGGAGGAGAGACATGGCGTAAGGGAGAGGGATGAGTGACATTGGGGATCGACATGGACGAGTGACCTGGAGGAACGAAATGGAGAAGAAACATGGAGGAGTGACATGAAGCAGTGAAATGGAGGAGCGATATGGCGGAGTGAGAGGGATGAGTGACATTAAGGAGTGACATGGAGGAGCTACTTGGAGGAGGGACATGGAGGAGGGACATTTTGGAGGGGCGAGGAGAAGCGACATGAAGGAGTGACATGGAGGAGTGACATGGAGGAGCGACATAGCGGAGGGTCATGGAGGAGTGACATTCTGGCTTGACATTCTGGAGTGACATTCTGGAGTGACATGGAGGAGTGACATGGAGAAGCAACATGGAGGAGTGACATGGATGAGCAAGGATGAGCGACATGGTGGATCGACATGGAGGAGTGACATGGAGAAGCAACATGGAGGAGTGACATGGATGAGCAAGGATGAGCGACATGGTGGATCGACATGGAGGAGTGACATGGAGTACTGATATGGAGGAGTGACATGGAGAAGTGACATTGAGGAGTGACAAGAAGAAGTGACATGGAGGAGTGACATTCTGGAGTGACATTCTGGTGTGACATGGAGGAGCGATATGGAAGAGTAACATGGAGGAGTAAGGATGAGCGACATGGACGATCGACATGGAGGAGTGACATGGAGGAATGGCATTGAGGACTGACATGGAGAAGTAACATGGAAGATCGACATGGAGCAGTGATATGAAGTATTGACATGGAGGAGTGACATGGAGGAGCGACATGGAGGATAGACATGGAGGATTGACATGGAGGAGCGACATGGAGGAGTGACATGTAGGATCGACATGCAGGAGTGACATGGAGGAGTGACATGGAGGAGTGTCATGGAAGACATGGAGTCGTGACATGGAGGAGTTACATTGAGGAGTCACAGGAAGGAGGGACATGGAGGAGCGACATTCTGGGTTGACATTCTGGAGCGACATTCTGGAGTGACATGCAGTAGTGACATTCTGGAGTGACATATAGGAGCGACATGGAGGAGTGACATTGAGCAGTGACATGTCGGCGTGACATGTAGGAGAGACATGGAGGATCGACATGGAGCAGTGACATGGAAGAGTGACATGGAGGATCGACATGGAGGAGTGACATGGAAGAGTGACATGGAGGATCGAGATAAAAGAGTCGACATGGAGGAGTCACATTCTACAGTTAAATTCTGGAGTAAAATTCTGGAGTGATATGTAGGATCTACATGTAGGAGCAACAAGGTGGATCAACATGGAGGAGTGACATGGAGGAGTGACATGGAAGACATGGAGTAGTGACATGGTGGAGCAACATGGAGGATCAAAATGGAGGAGCGTCATTGAGGATCGACATGGAGGAGCGACATTGAGGAGTTACTTTCTGGAGCGACATTCTGGAGTGACATAAAGGAGCAACATTCTGGAGTGACATTGAGTAGCGACATAGAAGATCGACATGGAGGAGTAACATGAAGGTCTACATGGAGGAGTGACAAGGAGGATCGACATGGATGACAAAGAGGAGCAACATGGATGAGCGACATTGAGTACTGACATTCTGGAGGGACATGGAGGAGCAACATTCTGGAGTGACATGGAGGAGTGAAATGGAAGATCGACATGGAGGAGTAACATGTAGGATCTAAATGGAGGAGTGACATGTAGGATAGACATGGAGGATCGACAAGGAGGAGTGACATTGAGGAGCAACATGGAGGACTGACATGGAGGATCAACATGGAGGAGTCGACATGGACAAGGAGGACTGACATGGAGGAGTGACATCCTACAGTTAAATTCTGGAGTGAAATTCTGGAGTGACATGTAGGATCTACATGGAGGATTAACATGGAGGATCGACATGGAGGAGCGACATAGAGGATCGACATGGAGGAGTGAAATGTAGGATTGACATGGAGGAGTTACATGGAGGAGTGACGTGGAAGACAGGGAGGAATGACATGGAGGAGCGCAATTGATGATCGACATGGAGCAGTGACATGGAGGAGGGACATGGAGGAGTGACATGGAGGATCGATATGCAGGATTGACATGGAGGAGTGACATGGAGGAGTGTCATGGAAGACATGGAGGAGTGACATGGAGGAATTACTTGGAGAAGTCACAGGAAGGAGGGACATGTAGGAGCGATATTCTGGGTTGACATTCTGGAGTGACATGGAAGATCGAAATTCTTGAGTGACATGGAGGAGTGACATGGAGGCACAAGGATGTGCGACATGGTGGATCGACATGGAGGAGTGACATGGAGGATTGATATGGAGGAGTGACATGGAGTAGCAAGTTGGAGGAGTGACATGGAGGATCGACATGGAGGAGCGACATGGAGGAGGGACATGGAGGAGCTACATTCTGGGTTGACATTCTGGAGTGACATTCTGGAGTGACATGTAGGAGTGACATTCTGGAGTGACATGGAGGAGTGACATGGAGGAACTAGGATGAGCGACATTGTGGGTCGACATGGAGGTGTGACATGGAGTAGCAACTTGTAGGAGTGACATGGAGGATCGACATGGAGGAGTGACATTGAGGCACTCCTCAATGTTGACATTAAGGAGTGACATGGAGGAGAGACTTGGAGGAGGGACATGGAGGAGGGACATTTTGGAGTGACTAGGAGGAGCGACATGGAGGAGTGACATGGAGGAGCAAGGATGAGCGACATGGAGGATCGACATGAGTAGAGACATGGAGAAGCGGCATAAAGCTGTGACATGGAGGAGTGACATGGAGGAGCGACATGCAGGATTGACATGGAGGAATGACATGGAGCAGTGACTTGCAGGATAAACATGAAGAAGTGACATGGAGGATCAACATGAAAGAGCGACATGAAGGAGCGAAATGGAGGAGTGACATGGAGGATCAACATGGAGGAGTGACATGGAGGAGCGAAATGGAGGAGTGACATGGAGGAGTGACAAGGCGGAGTGACATGGATGATCGACATGTAGGAATGACATGGATGATCGACATGGAAGAGCGACATGGAGGATTGATATGCATTAGCGACATGGAGGAGTGACATGGAGGAGTGACATGGAGGAGTGACAAGAAGAAGAGACATGGAGGAGTGACATGGAGGAGTGACATGGAGGAGTGTCATGGAAGACATGGAGCAGTGACATGGAGGAGTTACATTGAGTAGTCACAGGAAGGAGGTACATAGAGGAGTGACATTCTGGAGTGACATGTAGGATCGACATGCAGGAGTGACATGGAGGACTAATATGGAGGAGTGTCATGGAAGACATGGAGTAGTGACATGGAGGAGTTACATTGAGGAGTCACAGGAAGGAGGTACATAGAGGAGCGACATTCTGGAGTGACATGGAGGAGTGACATGGAGGAGCAAGGATGAGGGACATGGTGGATCGACATGGAGGAGTGACATGGAGTATTAACTTGGAGGAGTGACATGGAGAATCGACATGGAGGAGTGACATGGAGGAGTGACATTGAGGAGTGACAAGAAGAAGTGACATAGAGTAGTGACATGGAGGATTGACATGGAGTAGCGACATGGAGGAGTGACATGTAGGATCGACATGCAGGAGTGACATGGAGGAGTGACATGGAGGAGTGTCATGGAAGACATGGAGTAGTGACATGGAGGAGTTGCATTGAAGAGTCACAGGAAGGAGGGACATAGAGGAGCAACATTCTGGAGTGACATGGAGGAGCAAGGATGAGGGACATGGCGGATCGACATGGAGGAGTGACATTAAGTAGCAAGTTGGAGGAGTGACATGGAGGATCGACATGGAGAAGCGACATGGAGGAGCAACATCTAGGATCTACATGGAGGATAGACATGGAGAAGTGACATGGAGGAGCGACATCTAGGATATACATGGAGGAGCAACATGGAGGATTAAAATGGAGGAGTGACATGGAGCATCGACATGGAGGAGCAACTTGGAGGAGTGACATGGAGGATCGACATGGAGAAGCGACACGGAGGAGCGACATCTAGGATCTACATGGAGGAGCAACATGGAGGAGTGACATGGAGCATCGACATGGAGGAGTGACATTGAGGAGTGATATGCAGGATCGACAAGGAGGATTGACATGGAGGAGCGACATGCAGGAGTGACATGGAGGAGTGTCATGGAAGACATGTAGTAGTGACATGGAGGAGTTACATTGAGGAGTCAAAGGAAGGAGGGACATTGAGGAGCGACATTCTGGGTTGACATTCTGAAGTGACATGGAAGAGCGACATTCTGGAGTGACATAGAGGAACGACATGGAGGAGTGACATTGAGCAGTGACATGTCGTAGTGACATGGAGGAGTGACATGGAAGATCGACTTGGAGGAGTGACAAGGAAGACATGGATGAGTGACATGGATGAGCGACATGTATGATCGACATAGAGGATTGACATGGAGGATCGGCATGGAGGAGTGACATGAAGGATCAACATGGAGGATCGAGATGGAGGAGTGACATGGAGGGACAAGGAGGAGTGACATACTGGAGTGACATTCTTGAGTGACATTCTGGAATGACATGGAGGAGCGACATTCTGGAGTGACATGGAGGAGCAACATGGAGGAGTGCCGTGGAGGAGCATGGAGGATCGACATGGAGCAGTGATATGAAGGAGTGACATGGAGCAGTGACATGGAGGAGCGACATTCTGGGTTGACATTCTGGCTTGACATGGAGGAGTGACATGGAGGACCAAGGATGAGCAAGGATGAGCAAGGATGAGCGACATGGTGGATCGACATGGAGGAGAGACATGGAGGAGAGACATGGAGTAGCAACTTAGAGGATTGACATGAAGGAGGGACATGGAGGAGCCACATTCTGGTTTGACATTCTGGAGTGACATGGAGGAGTGACATGGAGGAGCAACTTGGAGGATTGACATGGAGGATCGACATGTAGAAGCTACATGGAGGAGCGACATCTAGGATCTACATGGAGGAGCAACATGGAGGAGTGACATGGAGCATCGACATGGAGGAGTGACATTGAGGAGTGACCTGCAGGATCGACCTGGAGTAGTAACATGGAGGATCGACATGTAAGATTGACATGGAGGAACAACATGGAGGAGTGACATGTAGGATCAACATGCAGGAGTGACATGGAGGTGTTACATGGAAGAGTAACATGGAGGAGTAAGGATGAAAGACATGGACGATCGACATGGAGGAGTGACATGGAGCAGTGACATGGAGAAGTGACATGGAGAATCGACATGGAGCAGTGATATGAAGGAGTGGCATTGAGGAGTGACATGGAGGAGCGACATGGAGGATAGACATGGAGGTTTGACATGGAGGAACAACATGGAGGAGTGACATGTAGGTTAGACATGCAGGAGTGACATGGAGTTACAGGAGGAGTGTCATGGAAGACACAGGAAGGAGGGAAATGTAGGAGCAACATTCTGGGTTGACATTCTGGAGTGACATTCTGGAGTGACATGGAGGAGCGACATTCTGGAGTGATATAGAGGAGCGACATGGAGGAGTGACATTGAGCAGTGACATTGAGCAGTGACATGTCGGCGTGACATGGAGGAGTGACATGAAGCAGTGACAAGGAGGAGTGACTTGGAGGAGGGACATGGAGGAGGGACATTTTGGAGTGACAAGAAGGAGCGACATGAAGGAGTGACATGGAGGAGTGACATGGAGGAGCGACATGGCGGAGTTAGAGGGAGGAGTGACATTCCTGAGTGACATTCTGGAATGACATGGAGGAGCATCACTCTGCACTGACATTGAGAAGCAACATGGAGGAGTGCCATGGAGGAGCAAAGCGGAGCGACATGGAAGATCGACATTGAGGACTGTCATGAAGGAGTTATATGGAGGATCAAAATAGAGCAGTTATATGAAGGAGTGACATGGAGGAGTAACATAGAGGAACGACATGGAGGATAGACATGGAGGATTGACATGGATGAGCGACATGGAGGAGTGACATGTGGGATCGACATGCAGGAGTGACATGGATGAGTGACATGGAGAATTGTCATGGAAGACATGGAGGAGTGACATGGAGGAGTTACATGGAGGAGTCACAGGAAGGAGGGACATGGAGGAGCGACATTCTGGGTTGACATTCTGGAGTGAAATTCTGGATTGACATGGAGGAGTGACATGGAGGAGCAACTTGGAGGAGTGACATGGAGGATCGACATGGAGAAGCGACATGTAGGAGCGACATCTAGGATCTACATGGAGGAGCAACATGGAGGAGTGACATGGAGCATCGACATGGAGTAGTGACATTGAGGAGTGACATGCAGTATCGACATGGAGTAGTGACATGGAGGATCGACATGGAGGACTGACATGGAGGAGCGACATGGAGCAGTGATATGAAGGAGTGGCATGGAGGAGTGACATCGAGGAGGGACATGGAGGAGGGACATTTTGGAGTGACAAGGAGGAGCGACATGAAGGAGTGACATGGAGGAGTGACATGGAGGAGCGACATGGCGGAGTTAAAGGGAGGAGTGTCATTCCTGAGTGACATTCTAGAATGACATGGAGGAGCATCACTCTGGACTGACATTGAGAAGCAACATGGAGGAATGCCATGGAGGAGCAAAGCGGAGCGACATGGAAGATCGACATTGAGGACTGTCATGAAAGAAGTGACATGGAGGATCGAAATAGAGCAGTGATATGAAGGAGTGACATGGAGGAGTAACATAGAGGAACGACATGGAGGATAGACATAGAGGATTGACATGGACGAGCGACATGGAGGAGTGACATGTGGGATCGACATGCAGGAGTGACATGGATGAGTGACATGGAGGATTGTCATGGAAGACATGGAGGAGTGACATGGAGGAGTTACATGGAGGAGTCACAGGAAGGAGGGACATGGAGGAGCGACATTCTGGGTTGACATTCTGGAGTGACATTCTGGAGTGACATGGAGGACTGACATGGAGGAGCAAGGATGAGCAAGGATGAGCGACATGGTGGATCGACATGGAGGAGAGACATGGAGTAGCAACTTGGAGGAGTGACATGGAGGATCGACATGGAGAAGCGACATGGAGGAGCGACATAGAGGATCGACATGGAGGGGTATCAAGGTTGATCGACATGGAGAAGTGACATGGAGGAGTGACATGGTAGAGATGGAGGAGTGACATGGAAGAGAGACATTCTGGAGTTAAATCTAGATTGACATGGAGGAGCGACATTCTGGAGTGACATGGAGGAGCGATATGGATGAGCAAGGAGGAGCGACATGGAGAATCAACATGTATTGACATGGAAGACATGGAGGAGTGACATGGAGGATCGATGTGGAGGAGTAACAAGGAGGAGGTACATTCTGGAGGAACATGGTGGAGCGACATTCTGGAGTGACATGGAGGAGCGACATTCTGGAGTGACATGGAGGAGCAATATGGAAGATCGACATGGAGGATCGAAATGGATGATCGATGTGGAGGAGTAACAAGGATTGACATAGAGGATCGACATGGAGGAGCGACATCAAGCAGTGACATGGAGGAGTGACATTCTGGAGTTTAATCTGGAGTGATATTCTGGAGTGAAATGGAGGAGCGACATTCTGGAGTGACATGGAGTAGCAACATGGTGGAGTGATATGGAGGACCAAGGTGGAGCCACATAGAGGATCGACATGTGTCGACATGGAAGACATGGAGGAGTGACTTGGAGGATCGACATGGAGGATCGACATGGAGCAGCGACATGGAGGAGTGACATGGAGAAGCGACATGGAGGATCGACATGGCGGAGTTACATGCAGGACTGACATGGAAGACAGGGAGGAGTGACATGGAGGGGCGACATGGAGGTGTGAAACAGAGGATCAACATGGAGGAGGTCTATGGTAGAGTAACATTCTGGAGTGACTTTCTGGAGGGACATTCTGTAGTGACATGGAGGTATCGACATGGAGGAGTGACAAGGAGGAGTGATATGGAGGATCAACATAGAGGATTGACATGGAGGAGGGACATGGAGGAGTGACGTTCTGGAGTTAAATTCTGGAGAGACATTCTGGAGTGACATGGAGGAGCGGCATTCTGGGGTGACATGGAGGAGATACATGGAGGAGTTATATGGAGGAGCAGGGATGAGAGACATAGAGGATCGACATAGAATCGTCACATGGAGGAGCAACACGGAGGAGTGACATGGAACACATAGTGGAGTGACATTGAGGATCGACATTGAGGATCGAAATGGAGGATCGACATGAAACAGTGACATGGAGGAGTGACATGGAAGTGTGACATGGAGGAGTGACATGGAGGATCGACATGGAGGAGTGACATGGAGGAGCGACATGGCGGAGTGACATGAAGGAGCGATGTGGCGGAGTGACATGGAGGAGTAACATGGAGGATTGACGTGGAAGACAGGGTGGAGTGACATGGAGGAGCGAAATAGAGGATCAACATGGTGGAGTGACAAGGAGGAGGGACATGGAGGAGTGACATTCTGGAGTGACATTCTTGAGGGACATTCTGGAGTGACATGGAGGAGGTGAATGGAGGAGTAACATTCTGGAGTTAAATTCTGGAGTGACATTCTGGAGTGACATGGAGGAGCGACATTGAAGATCGACATGGAGGAGTAACACGTTGGATCCACATGGAGGAATGACATGGAGGATCGACATGGAGGAGCGACATTAAGGATCGACAATGAGGAGCGACATTGAGGAGCTACATGGAGGAGCTACATGGATGTCTGACAACTAGGAGGAACATTCTGGAGGGACAGGGTGGAGCGACATTCTGGAGTGACACGGAGGAGCGACATTCTGGATTGACATGGAAGATTGACATGGAGGAGTAACATGTCGGATCTAAATGGAGGAGTGACATGGAGGATTGACATGGAGGAGCGATATGGAGGATCGACAAGGAGGAGCAACATTGAGGAGCAACATGGAGAACTGACATGGAGGAGTGATATGGAAGACAGGGAGGAGTGACATGGAGGGTCAACATGGAGGAGTGACTTTCAGGAGGGACATTCTGGAGTGACATGGAGGTATCGACATTGAGTAGTTATATGGAGGAGTGACTGTTGAAGACAGGGAGTAATGACATGGAGGAGCGCAATAGAGGATCGACATGGAGCAGTCGACAGTGGAGGATTAACATTCTGGAGTTAAATTCTGTAGTGACATTCTGGAGTGACATGGAGGAGCGACATTCTGGAGTGACATAGAGGAGCGACATGGAGGAGTGACATTGAGCAGTGACATGTCGACGCGACATGGAGGAGTGACATGGAGGAGCGACAAGGAGGAGTGACATGGATGATCGACATGAAGGATCGACATGGAGGAGTGACATTGAGGAATGACAAGAAGAAGTGACATAGAGGAGTGACATGGAGGAGTGACATGGTGGAGCGACATGGAGGATAGACATGGAGGATTGACATGGAGGATCGACATGGAGGAGTGACATGTAGGATCGACATGCAGGAGTGACATGGAGGAGTGACATGGAGGAGTGTCATGGAAGACATGGATTAGTGAAATGGAGGAGTTACATTGAGGAGTCATATGAAGGAGTGACATGGAGAAGCGACATTCTGGAGTGACATGGAGGAGTGACATGGAGGAGCAAGGATGAGCAACATGGTGGATCGACATGGAGTGACATGGAGTAGCAACCTGGAAGAGTGACATGGAGGATCGACATGGAGAAGCGACATGGAGGAGCGACATCTAGGATCTACATGGAGGAGCAACATGGGGGAGTGACATGGAGGAGTGACATTGTTGATCGATATGGAGGACTGAAATGGAAAAGCTACATGGAGAAGCGACATAGAGGAGCGACATGGAGAATCGAAATGGAGGAGTGACATTGAGGAGTGACATGGAGAAGTGACATGGAGGAGGGACATGGAGGAGGGACATTCTGGATTAACATGGAGTAGCGACATCGAGGAGTAACATGGAGGAGCAAGGATGAGCAACATGGAGGATCGACATGGAGGAGCGACATAGAGGAGCGACATGGACTATCGACATGGAGGAGTGACATTGAGGAGTGACAAGGAGTGACATTGAGGAGTGTCCATGTCACTACATGGAGGAGTTACATTGAGGAGTCACAGGAAGGAGGGACATAGAGGAGCAACATTCTGGAGTGACAAGGAGGAGTGACATGGAGGAGCAAGGATGAGGGACATGGTGGATCGACATGGAGGAGTGACATGGAGTAGCAAGTTGGAGGAGTGACCTGGAGAATTGACATGGAGAAGCGACATGGAGGAGCGACATCTAGGATCTACATTGAGGAGCAACATGGAGGAGTGACATGGAGGAGTGTCATTGTTGATCGACATGAAGGACTGAAATGGAAAAGCTACATGGAGAGGCGACATAGAGGAGCGACATGGAGAATCGACATGGAGGAGCAACATGGAGGAGTGACATGGAGGAGTGACATGGAGCATCGACATGGAGTAGAGACATGGAGGAGCGGCATGAAGCAGTGATATGGAGGAGTGACATGGAGGATCGACATGGAGGAGGGAGATTCTGGATTGACATGGAGTAGCGGCATCGAGGAGTGACATGGAGGAGCAAGGATGAGCAACATGGAGGAGTGACATGGAGGATCAACATGGAAGAGCGACATGGATTATCGACATGGAGGAGTGAATTGGAAGGAGGGACATGGAGGAGCGACATTATGGGTTGAAATTCTGGAGTGACATTCTTGAGTGACATGTAGGAGTGACATGGAGGATTGAACCGCAGGAGTGACATGGAAGACATTGAGGTGTGACATGGAGGATCGACATTGACTAGTGACTTGGAGTAGTAACAAGGAGGGTTGACATGGAGGAGCGACATGGAGGATCGACACGGAGGGTTGACATGGAGGAGTGACATGGAAGACAGGAAGGAGTGACATGGAGGGGAGATATGGAGGTGTGAAATAGAGGTTTGACATGGTGGAGTGACATGGAGGAGGTTTATGTAGGAGTGACATTCTGGAGTGACTTTCTGGAGGGACATTCTGGAGTGACATGGAGGTATCGACATGGAGGAGTGACAAGGAGGAGTGATATGGAGGATCTACATAGAGGATTGACATGGAGGAGGGACATGGAGGAGTGACATTCTGGAGTCAAATTCTGGAGTGACATTCTGGAGTGACATGGAGGAGCAACATTCTGGGGTGACATGGAGGAGTGACATGGAGGAGTGATATGGATGAGCAGGGACGAGCAACATGTAGGATCGACATGGAATAGTCACATGGATGACCGACACGGATGAGGTACATGGGGGAGTGATATTGGAAGACATGGAGGAGTGACATGGTAGAGCAACATGGAGGATCAAAATGGTGGATCGACATGGAGCAGTGACATGGAGGAGTGACAAGGAGGAGCGACAAGGAGGAGTAACAAGGAGGAGCGACATGGAGGATCGATATGGAAGAGCGACATCGAGCAGTGACATGGAAGTGTGACATAGAGGAGCGAAATAGAGGATCGATATATAGATAGTAGTGACATATAGGAGGGACATGGAGGAGTGACATGGAGGATTGACATGGAGGAGCAACATGGAGGAATGACATGTAGGATCGACATGCAGGAGTGACATGGAGGAGTGACATGGAGGAGTGTCATGGAAGACATGGAGTAGTGACATAGAGGAGTTACATTGAGGAGTCACAGGAAGGAGGGACATAGAGGAGCAACATTCTGGAGTGACAAGGAGGAGTGACATGGAGGATCAAGGATGAGGGACATGATGGATCGACATGGAGGAGTGACATGGAGTAACAAGTTGGAGGAGTGACATGGAGGATTGACATGGAGAAGCGACATGGAGGAGCGACATCTAGGATCTACATGGAGGAGCAACATGGAGGAGTGACATGGAGGAGTGTCATTGTTGATCGACATGAAGGACTGAAATGGAAAAGCTACATGGAGAAGCGACATAGAGGAGCGACATGGAGAATCGACATGGAGGAGCAACATGGAGGAGTGACATGGAGGAGTGACATGGAGCATCGACATGGAGTAGAGACATGGAGGAGCGGCATGAAGCAGTGATATGGAGGAGTGACATGGAGGATCGACATGGAGGAGGGAGATTCTGGATTGACATGGAGTAGCGGCATCGAGGAGTGACATGGAGGAGCAAGGATGAGCAACATGGAGGAGTGACATGGAGGATCAACATGGAAGAGCGACATGGATTATCAACATGGAGGAGTGAATTGGAAGGAGGGACATGTAGGAGCGACATTATGGGTTGAAATTCTGTAGTGACATTCTTGAGTGACATGTAGGAGTGACATTCTGGAGTGACATGGAGGATCGAACCGGAGGAGTGACATGGAAGACATTGAGGTGTGACATGGAGGATCGACATTGAGTAGTGACTTGGAGTAGTGACAAGGAGGGTTGACATGGAGGAGCGACATGGAGGATCGACACTGAGGGTTGACATGGAGGAGTGACATTCTGGAGTCAAATTCTGGAGTGACATTCTGGAGTGACATGGAGAAGCAACATTCTGGGGTGACATGGAGGAGTGACATGGAGGAGTGATATGGATGAGCAGGGACGAGCAACATGTAGGATCGACATGGAATAGTCAAATGGATGACCGACACGGATGAGGTACATGGGGGAGTGATATTGGAAGACATGGAGGAGTGACATTGTGGAGCAACATGGAGGATCAAAATGGAGGATCGACATGGAGCAGTGACATGGAGGAGTGACAAGGAGGAGCGATAAGGAGGAGTAACAAGGAGGAGTGACATGGAGGATCGATATGGAAGAGCAACATCGAGCAGTGACATGGAAGTGTGACATAGAGGAGCGAAATAGAGGATCGATATATAGATAGTAGTAACATGGAGGAGGGACATGGAGGAGTGACATACTGGAGTGACATTCTGGAGGGACATTCTGGAGTGACATGGAGGAGCAACATTGAGGAGGGACATGGAGGAGTAACATTCTGGAGTTAAATTCTGGAGTGAAATTCTGGAGTGACATGGAAGAGCGACATGGTGGAGTAATATGGAGGAGCAAGGAGGAGTGACATGGAGGATCGACATGTGTCGACATAGAAGACCGACATTGAGTAGTGACTTGGAGGAGTGAGAAAGAGGAGCGACATGGAGGAGTTACATGGAGGAGTGACATTTTGGGGGGACATTCTGGAGGGACATTATGGAGTGAAATGGAGGAGCAACATTCTGGAGTCCCATTCTGGAGTGACATTGATGAGACATATGGAGGATTGACATAGAGGAGTAACATGAAGGATCTGCATGGAGGAGCTACATGGAGGAGGTACATGGGGGAGTGACATGGAAGACATGGAGGAGTGACATGGTGGACCAACATGGAGGATCGAAATGGAGGATCGACGTGGAGGACTAACAAGGAGACATGGAGGAGCAACATTCTGGGGTGACATGGAGGAGTGACATGGAGGAGTGATATGGACGAGCAGGGACGAGCAACATGGAGGATCGACATGGAATAGTCACATGGAGGACCGACACGGATGAGGTACATGGGGGAGTGACATGGAAGACATGGAGGAGTGACATTGTGGAGCAACATGGAGGATCAAAATGGAGCATCAACATCGAGCAGTGACATGGAAGTGTGACATGGAGGAGTTACATTGACGATCGACATGGAGGATCAACAAGGGGGAGTGACATGGAGGAGTGACGTGGAGGAGAGACATGGAAGATCGACATGGAGTATTGAAAAGGAGGACTGACATGGAGGAGTTGTCAGTTCTCCTTAAATTCTGGAGTGAAATTCTGGAGTGATATGTAGGATCTACATTCAAGAGTGAAATGGAGGATCGACATGGAAGAGCGACATAGAGGACCGACATGGTGGAGCGTCAATGTTGATCGACATGGAGGAGTGACAAAGAGGAGTGACATAGTAGAGATTGAGGATTAACATGGAGGATAGACATGGAAGATTGACATGGAGGATAGACATGGAGGACTGACATTATGGAGTTAAATCTGGATTGACATGGAGGAGCGACATTCTGGAGTGCCATGGAGGAGCGACATGGTGGAGTGATATGGATGATTAAGGAGGAGCGACATTGAGGATCGACATGTGTCAACATGGAAGACATGGAGGAGTTTCATGAAGGATCGACATTGAGCAGTGACATGGAGGAGTGACAAATTGGAGCGACATGGAGGAGTGACATGGAAGATTGACATGGAGGGGTAACATGTAGGATCTAAATGGAGGAGTGACCTGGAGGATCGACATGGAGGAGCGATATGGAGGATCGATAAGGAGGAGCGACATCGAGGAGCAACATGGAGGACTGACATGGAGGATCAACAAGGGGGAGTGACATGGAGGAGTGACACAGAGGAGAGACATGGAGGAGGTACATAAGGGAGTGACATGGAAGACATGGAGCAGTGAAATGAAGGAGCAACATCGAGTATTGATATGGAGTATCGACATGGAGCAGTGACATGGAGGAGCGAAATGGAGGATCGACATGGAGTATTGACAAGGTGGATCGACATGAAGGAGTGACATGTAGGAGTGACATGATAGAGATGGAGGAGTGACATGGAGGAGAGACATGGAAGATCGACATGGAGGATCGACATGGAGGAGTGACATGGTAGAGATGGAGGAGTGACATGGAGGAGAGACAAGGAAGATCGACATTGAGGATCGACATGGAAGATTGACATGGAGGATCGACATGGAGGAGTGACATTATGGAGTTAAATCTGGATTGACATGGAGGAGCGACATTCTGGAGTGACATGGAGGAGCGACATGGTGGAGTGATATGGATGATTAAGGAGGAGCGACATTGAGGATCGACATGTGTCAACATGGAAGACATGGAGGAGTTTCATGGAGGATCGACATTGAGCAGTGACATGGAGGAGTGACAAATTGGAGCAACATGGAGGAGTGACATGGAAGATCGACATGGAGGAGTAACATGTAGGAGTGACATGGAGGAGCGACATGGAGGATCGACATGGAGTATTGACAAGGTGGATCGACATGGAGGAGTGACATGGAGTAGTGACATGGTAGAGATGGAGGAGTGACATGGAGGAGAGACATGGAAGATCGACATGGAAGATCGACATGGAGGATCAACACGGAGGAGTGACATGGTAGAGATGGAGGAGTGACATGGAGGAGAGACATGGAAGTTCGACATTGAGGATTGACATGGAGGAGTGACATTCTGGAGTTAAATCTGGATTGACATTTTGGAGTGACATGGAGGAGTGACATGGTGGATTGATATGGATGATTAAGTAGGAGCGACATGGAGGATCGAGATGTGTTGACATGGAAGACATTTAGGAGTGACATGGAGGAGTTACATTTTGGAGGGCCAACTTGGAGGGACATTCTGGAGTAACATGGAGGAGCGACATTCTGGAGTGACATTTTGGAGTGACATTGATGAGAGATATGGAGGATTGACATAGAGGATCAACATGGAGGAGTGACATGGAGGAGCAACATGGAGGAGTGACAAGGAGGAGTGACATGTAGTATTGACATGGAGGAGTTACATAGAGGAGTGACGTAGAAGAAAGGGAGGAGTGACATGGAGGAGTGACATGGAGGAGTGAAATAGAGGATCGACATGGAGGATCGACATGGAGGAGTGACATGGAGCAGGGAAATGGAGGAGTGACATTCTTGAGTGACATTCTGGAGGGACATTCTGGAGTGACATGGAGGAGCGACATGGAGGAGGGACATGGAGGAGTAACATTCTGGAGTTAAATTCTGTAGTGACATTCTGGAGTTTCATGGAGGAGAAACATTCTGGAGTGACATGGAAGAACGACATCGAGGAGTGAAATAGAGGAGCAAGGAGGAGCGACATGGAGGATAAACATGGAGGAGTGACTAGGAGGAGAATCATAGAAGAGTTACATGGAGGAGCTACATGAGGAGCAACATCACGGAGCGACTTGGAGGACTGACATGGAGGAATGACATTCTGGAGGGACATGGAGGAGTGATATGGAGGAGTGACACAGAGGAGAGACATGGAGGAGTGACATTAGTAGCTACATAGAGGATCAACATGGTGGAGTGACATGGAGGATCGACATGGAGGAGTGACATGGAGGAGTGACATGGAAGATCGACACGGAGGAGTGACATGTAAGACACGGAGGAGTGACATGGAGGATTTGACATTAAGTAGTGACATGGAGGAGTGACAAAGGGGATCAACATGGAGGAGAGACATAGAGGATCGACATGGAGGAGTGACATGGAGGATCGACATGGAGGAGCAACAAGGTGGATCGACATGGAGGAGTGACATGGAGGAGTGACATGGTAGAGATGGAGGAGTGATATAGAGGAGAGACATGGAAGATCCACATGGAGGATCGACATGGAGGAGTTATATGGAGGAGTGACACTGAGGAGAGACATGGAGGAGTGACATTAAAGACATGTAGTGACATGGAGGATCGACATTGAGTAGTGATATGGAGGACTGAATAGGAGGAGTGACATTGATGAGTGACATGGAGGAGTGACATTCTGGAGGGACATGGAGGAGCGACATGAAGGAGTGAGATGTAGGAGTGACATGGAGGAGCGACACGGAGGAGTGACATGGAAGACGTGGAGGAGTGACATGGAGGCTTAACATTGATTAGTGACATTCTGGAGTGACATGGAGGAGCGACATGGAAGATCGACATGGAGGAGTAACATGTAGGATCTAAATGGAGGAGTGACCTGGAGGATCGACATGGAGGAGCGATATGGAGGATCGACAAGGAGGAGTGACAAGGAGGAGTGACATGGTAGAGATGGAGGAGTGACATGGAGGATAGATATTGAAGATTGACATGGAGGATCTACATGGAGGACTGACATTCTGGAGTTAAATTTGGATTGACATGGAGGAGCGACATGGAGGAGGGACATGGAGGAGTAACATTCTGGAGTTAATTTCTGGAGTGACATTCTGGAGTTTCATGTAGGAGAAACATTCTGTAGTGACATGGAGGAACGACATGGAGGAGTGAAATAGAGGAGCAAGGAGGAGTGACATGGAGGATAAACATGGAGGAGTGACTAGGAGGAGAATCATAGAAGAGTTACATGTAGGAGCTACATGAGGAGCAACATCACGGAGGGACTTGTAGGACTGATATGGAGGAATGACATTCTAGAGGGACATGGAGGAGTGATATGGAGGAGTGACACAGAGGAGAGACATGGAGGAGTGACATTAGGAGCTCCATAGAGGATCAACATGGTGGAGTGACATGGAGGATCGACATGGAGTGACATGGAGGAGTGACATGGAAGATCGACACGGAGGAGTGACATGTAAGACATGGAGTAGTGACATGGAGGATTTGACATTGAGTAGTGACATGGAGGAGTGACAAAGTGGATCGACATGGAGGAGAGACATAGAGGATCGACATGGAGGATTGACATGGAGGATCGACATGGAGGAGCAACAAGGTGGATCGACATGGAGGAGTGACATGGTAGAGATGGAGGAGTTACATGGAGGAGAGACATAGAGGAGTGACATTCTGGAGTAAAATCTGGATTAACATTTTGGAGTGAAATTTTTAAGTGACATGGAGGAGTGACATGGTGGAGTGATATGGATGAGCAAGTAGGAGCAATATGGAGGATCGAGATGTGTTGACATGGAAGACATGGAGGAGTGACATGGAGGATCGACATTGAGCAGTGACATTCTGGAGTGACATGGAGGAGCGACATGGAGGAGTGACATGGAGGAGTGACATTTTGGAGGAGTGATATGGAGGAGTGACACGGAGGAGAGACATGGAGGAGTGACATTAGGAGCTACATAGAGGATCGACATAGAGGAGCAACAAGGTGGATCGACATGGAGGAGTGACATGGAGGAGTGACATGGTAGAGATGGAGGAGTGACATGGAGGAGAGACATGGAAGATCAACATGGAGGATCAACATTGAGGAGTGACATGGTAGAGATGGAGGAGTGACATGGAGGAGAAACATGGAAGATCGACATGGAGGATCGACATGGAGGAGTGACATTCTGGAGTAAAATCTAGATTGACATTTTGGAGTGACATTTTTGAGTGTTATGGAGGAGTGACATGGTGGAGTTATATAGATGAGCAAGAAGGAGCAATGTGGAGGATCGAGATGTGTCGACATGGAAGACATGGAGGAGCAACATTCTGGAGTGACATTGAAGAACGACATGGAGGAGTGATATAGAGTAGCAAGGAGGAGCGACATGGAGGATAAACATGGAGGAGTGACTAGTAGGAGAAACAGAAGAGTTACATGGAGGAGCTACATGAGGAGCAACATCACGGAGCGACTTGGAGGACTGACATGGAGGAATAACATTCTGGAGAGACATGGAGTATCGACATTCTGGAGTGACATGGAGGAGCAACATTCTGGAGTGACATGGAGGAGCTACATGGAAGATCGACATGTAGGAGTGACATGGAGGAGTGATATGGAGGAGTGACAAGGAAGATCGACACGGAGGAGTGACATGTAAGACATGGAGGAGTGACATGGAGGATATGACATTGAGTAGTGACATGGAGGAGTGACAAAGAGGATCGACATGGAGGAGAGACATAGAGGATCAAAATGAATGAGTGACATGGAGGATCGACAAGGAGGAGCAACAAGGTGGATCGACATGGAGGAGTGACATGGAGGAGTGACATGGTTGAGATGGAGGAGTGACATGGAGGAGAGACATGGAAAATCGACATGGAGGATCAACATGGAAGAGTGACATGGTAGAGATGGAGGAGTGACATGGAGGAGAGACATGGAAGATCGACATGGAGGATCGACATGGAGGAGTGACATTCTGGAGTAAAATCTGGATTTACATTTTGGAGTGACATTTTTAAGTGACATGGAGGAGTGACATGGTGGAGTGATATGGATGAGCAAGGAGGAGCAATATGGAGGATCGAGATGTGTCGACATGGAAGACATGGAGGAGTGACATGGAGGATCGACATTGAGCAGTGACATGGAGGAGTGACAAAGAGGTGCGACATGGAGTAGTGAAATGGAGGAGTTACATTTTGGAGGGACATTCTGGAGGGACATTCTGGAATGACATGGAGGAGCGACATGGAGGAGTGACATGGAGGATTGACATGTAGTATTGACATGGAGGAGTTACATAGAGGAGTGACACGGAAGAAAGGCAGGAGTGACATGGAGGAGCGACATGGAGGAGCGAAATAGAGGATCGACATGGAGGAGTGACATGGAGGAGTGACATTCTGGAGTGACATTCTGGAGGGACATTCTGGAATGACATGGAGGAGCGACATGTATAAGGGACATGGAGGAGTAACATTCTGGAGATAAATTCTGGATTGACATTCTGGAGTGTCATGGAGGAGCGACATTCTGGAGTGACATGGAAGAACGACATGGAGGAGTGATATGGAGGAGCAAGTAGGAGTGACATTTAGTGACATGGAAGACAGGGAGGAGCCACATGGAGGAGCAACATGGAGGTGTTAAATAGCGGATATACATGGAGGAGTGACATGGAAGAGGGACATGGTGGAGTGATATTCTGGAGTAACATTCTGGAGGGATATTCTGGAGTGACATGTAGAAACGTCATTCTGGAATGACATGGAGGAGCAACAGGGAGGAGTTATATGGATGATCAAGGAGGAGCGACATGGACGATCGACATGGAGTAGTCACATGGAGCATCGACATGAAAGAACAATATGGAGCAGTGACATGGTAAAATTGGAGGAGTTACATGGAGTAGAGACATGGAAGATCGACATGGAGGATCATCATGGAAAAGTAACATGGATGAGTGACAAGAGGAGCGTCATGGAGGAGCAACATGGAGGATCGACATGGAGGAGCGACGTGGAGGAGCAACATTGAGGAGCGACATGGAGGCCTGACATGGAGGATCGACATGGATGGCTGACATTGAGTATTGACATGGAGAAAGGACATGGAGGAGTGACATTATTGAATGACATGGAGGAGAGACATGGAGGAGTGACATGTAGGATGGACATGGAGGAGTGACTTTCTGGAGTTAAATTCCGGAGTGACATACTGGAGTGACATTGAGGAGCGACATTCTGGAGCTACATGGAGGAGCAACATGGAGGAGTGACATGGAAGACATGGAGTAGTGACATGGAGGATCGAAATAGAGGATTGACATGTAGGAGGGACATGGAGGAGTTACATTGAGGAGCGACATGGAGGAGTGACCGGGAGGAGTGACATTCTGGAGTGACATTCTGGAGGGACATTCTGGAGCGACATGGAGGAGCGACATGGAGGAGGTACATGAGGGAGTGACGTGGAAGACATGGAGGAGTGACATGGAGTAGCAACATGGAGGAGTGACATGGTGGAGTGACAAGGAGGAGCGACATGAAGAAGTAACAAGTAGGAGCAACATGGTGGAGTGTCATGTAGGATCAACATGGAGGAGTGACAAGGAGGAGTGACATAGTAGAAATGGAGGAGTGACATGGAGGAGAGACGTGGAAGATAGACATGGAGGATCGACATGGAGGAATAACATGGAGTGACAAGGAGGAGTAACAAGGAGGAGTGACATGGGAGAGCGACATGGAAGAGCTACATGGAGGAGCGACATCGCGGAGTGACATGGGGGACTGAAATGGAAGATCGACATGGAGGATAAACATAAAGGATCTACATGGAGGAGCGACATGGAGGAGTTGTATGAGGGAGTGACATGGAAGACATGGATGAGTGACATGGAGTAGCAATATGAAGGATCAACAAGGACGATCGACATGGAGCAATGCCATGGAGGAGTGACAAGGAGAAGTGACATGGAGGAGTGACATGGAGGATCAACATGGAGGAATGACAAGAGGAGCGTCATGGAGGAGCAACATTGAGGAGCAAACATGAAGGACTGACATGGAGATTAGACATGGATGACTGACATTGAGGATCGACATGGAGAAAGGACATGTAGGAATTACATTCTGGAGTTAAATTCTGGAGTGACATTCTGGAGTGACATGGATGAGGGTCATGGAGAAGTGACATTCTGGATTTAAATTTTGGAGGGACATTCTGGAGTGACGTGGAGGAGTGATATGGACGAGCAAGGAGGAGCAACATGGAGGATCAACATAGAGTAGTGACATGAAGGAGCGACACGGAGGAGTGACATTCTGGAGAGACATTCTGGAGTGACACTGAGGAGCGACATGGAGGAGGTACATGGGGGAGTGACATGGAAGACTTGGAGGAGTGATATGGAGGAACAACATGGAGTATCGACATGGAAGATTGACATGGATCAGTTTCATGGAGGAGTGACAAGGAGGAGTGTAATGGTGGGTTAACATTGAGGAGCGACATTGAGGACTGACATGGAGGATCGACATAGAGACGTGACAAGGAGGATCGACATGGAGGATTGACACTGAGGAAGGATATGGAGGAGTGACATTCTGGAGTTAAATTCTGGAGTGTCATTCTGGAGTGACATTGAGGAGCAACATTCTGGAGTTACATGGAGGAGCAACATGGAGGAGTGATATGGAGGAGCAAGGAGGAGCGACATGGAGGAATGACATGGAAGTGAGACATGGAGGAGTGAAATGGTGTAGAGACATGGAAGATCGACATGGAGGATCGTCATGGAGGAGTAACATGGAGTAAAAAGGGAAGTGTCATGGAGGAGCAACATGGAGTACCGACATGGAGGAGCGACATGGAGGATTGACATGGAGAAATGATATGGGGGAGTGATATTCTGGATGTAAATTCTGGAGAGACATTCTGGAATAGAATGCAGAAGGGACATGGAGGAGTGACATTCTGGAGATAAATTTTGGAGTGACATTCTGGAGTGACATGTCGAAGTAACATGGAGGAGTGACATGTAGCATTGACATGGAGGAGTTACATAGAGGAGTGATATGGAGGAGCAAGGAGGAGCAACATGGAGGATAAACATGGGGGACTGATTAGGAGGAGCGACATTCTGGAGTGACATGGAGGAGCGAAATGGAGGATTGGGATGGAGGAGAAACATAGTAGAGTTACATGGAGGAGCTACATGAGGAACAACATCACGTAGCGATTTGGAGGACAGACATGGGAGGAATGACATTCTGGAGGGACATGGAGGAGCGACATTTTGAAGTGACATGGAGGAACGACATTCTGGAGTGACATGGAAGACATGGAGCAGTGACATGGTGCATCAGCATGGAGGATCGAAATGGAGGATCGATAAGGAGGTGCGACATCGAGCATTGACATGGAAGTGTGACATGGAGGAGAGACATTGAAGATCAACATGGAGGAGTGACATGTAGGAGCGATATGGCGGAATGACATGGAGGAGTGACATGGAGGATTGACATGGAAGAGTTACATAGAGGTGTGACGTGGAAGAAAGGGAGGAGTGACATGGAGGAGCGACATGGAGGAGCGAAATAGAGGATTGACATGGAGGATTGACATAGAGGAGGGACATGGAGGAGTGAAATTCTGAAGTGACATGGAGGAGTAACTTGGAGGATCTAAATGGAGGAGTGACATGGAGGATTGACATGGAGGAATGACACGGAGGATCGAAATAGAGGAGTGACATTGAAGACAGTGAGGAGTGACATGTAGGAGCGACATGGAGGACTGACATGGAAGATCAACATGGAGGAGTGACATGGAGGAGTAACATGGAGGATTGACATGGAGGAGTGACAATGACATTGAAGACAGGGAGGAGTGGTATGGAGAATCGACATGGAGGAGCGACATTGAGATGGACATTGAGATGACATGAAAGATCAACATGGAGGAGTGACATTGTAGACTCGGAGGAGTGACATGAAGAGAGACATGGAAGATTGACATTGTGGACAGACATGTAGAAGTGGCATGGTATACATAGAGGATTGACATGGAAGAGAGACATGGAGGATCGACATGGAGGATCGACATGGAGTGACATGGAGGAGTGACATGGAAGTGTGACGTGGAAGAAAGGGAGGAGTGATATGGAGGAGTGATATGGAGGAGCGACATGGAGGAGCGAAATAGAGGATCGACATGGAGGAGTGACATAGAGGAGGGACATGGAGGATTGAAATTCTGTAGTGACATGGAGAAGCGATATATAGGAGGGACATGGAGGAGTAACTTGGAGGATCTAAATGGAGGAGTGACATAGAGGAACGACATGGAGGATCAACATTGAGGAGCGACCTTGAGGAGCGACATGGAGGAGTGACATGCAGGATCGACATGGAGCAGTGACATGGAGGAGATACATTGAGTAGAGACATGGAGTAGTGACATTCTGGAGTGACATGGAGGAGCGACATGGATGAGTGATATTGAGGAGCACAGAGGAGCAACACGGAGGATCGACATTGAGGAGTGACATGGAGGAGCGACACGGAGGAGTGACATGGAAGACATGGAGGACTGACATGGATGATTGACATTGACTAGTTACATGGAGGACTGACTAGTAGGAGCGACATGGAGTAATGACAGGGAGGAGTGACATTCTGGAGAGACATTCTGGAGGTAAATTCTGGAGTGACATCGAGGAGCAACATGAAGGACCTAAATGGAGGAACGACATGGAGGAGGTAATTGGGGGAGTGAAATGGAAGACATGGAGGAGTGAAATTGAGGACCAACATGGAGGATCGACATGGAGGATCGACACGTTGGAGTGATATGGAAGACATGGAGGAGTGACATGGAGGATCGAAATTGATTAGTGACATGGAGGAGTGACAAGGAGGAGCAGCATGGAGGAGTAACATGAAGGATCTACATGGAGGAGCGACATGGAGGTGTGAGATGGGGGAGTGACATGGAAGACAGAGGAGTGACATGGAGGAGTGAAATGGAGGAGCGACATTGAGTATCGACATGGAGGTGTGACATGGAGGATCGACATGGAGGAGTGAAATGGAGGAGCGACATGGATTATCGACATGGAGGAGTGACATGGAGGATCGACATGGAAGAGTGACATGGAGGAGCGACATGGAAGAGCGACATGGAGGAGCTACATGGAGGATCTACATCGCGGAGCGACATGGAAGACTGACAACGAGGAGCGACATTCTGGAGTGACATGGAGGAGCGACATTCTGGAGTGACATGGAGGAGCGACATGGAAGATCGGCATGGAGGAATAACGTAGGATCTAAATGGAGCAGTGACATGAAGGATCGACATGGAGGAGCGATATGGAGGATCAACAAGGAGGAGTCGACATGGAGTATTGACAAGGAAAACTGACATGGAGGAGTCACATTCTACAGTTAAATTCTGGAGTGAAATTCTGGAGTGACATGTATGATCTACATGGAGGAGTGACATTGAGGATCGACATGTAGGAGCGACATAGAGGATCGACATGGAGGAGTGTCAAGGTTGATCGACATGGAGGAGTGACATGGAAAAGTGACATGGTAGAGATGAAGGAGAGACATGGAAGATCGACAAGGAGGATCGACATGGTGGAGCGACTTTCTGGAGTGACATGGAGGAGAGACATTCTGGAGTGACATGGAGGAGCGACATCGAAGAACGACATGGAGGAGTAACATGTAGGATCTAAATGGAGTAGTGATATGAAGGATCGACATGGAGGAGCGATATGGAGGATCAACAAGGAGGAGTCGACATGGAGTATTGACAAGGAGGACTGACATGGAGGAGTGACATTCTACAGTTAAATTCTGGTGTGAAATTCTGGAGTGACATGTAGGATCTACATGGAGGAGTGACATGGAGGATCGACATGGAGGAGCGACATAGAGGATCGACATGGAGGAGTGTCAAGGTTGATCGACATGGAGGAGTGACATGGAGGAGTGACATGGAGGAGTGACATGGAGGAGAGATATGGAAAATTGACATGGAGGATCGACATGGAGGAGTGACATTCTGGAGTTAAATCTGGATTGACATGGAGGAGCGACATTCTGGAATTAAATCTGTATTGACATGGAGGAGCGACATTCTGGAGTGACATGGAGGAGTGACATGGAGGAGTGACACGGTGGAGTGATATGGATGAGCAAAGAAGAGCGACATGGAGGATCGACATGTGTCGATAAGGAAGACATGGAGGAGTGACATGGAGGAGTGACATGGAGGATCAACATTGAGCAGTGACATGGAGGAGTGACATTTTGGAGGGACATTCTGGAGGGACATTCTGGAGTGACATTGATAAGAGATATGGAGGGTTGACATAGAGAAGTAACATGAAGGATCTGAATGGAGTAGCTACATGGAGGAGGTAAATAGGGGAGTGACATGGAGGACATGGAGCAGTGAAATGGAGGAGCAACATCGAGGATCGACATGGAGGATCGACATGGAGCAGTGACATGGAGGAGCGACATGGAGGATCGACATGGAGGAGTGACATGGAGGAGTGACATGGAGGTTCGACATGGAGGAGTCGACATGGAGTATTGACAAGGAGGACTGACATGGAGGAGTGACATTCTACAGTTAAATTCTGGAGTAAAATTCTGGAGTGACATGTAGGATCTACATAGAGGATCGACATGGAGGAGCAACATGGTGGATCGACATGGAGGAGTGACATGGAGGAGAGATATGGAAAATTGACATGGAGGATCGACATGGAGGAGTGACATTCTGGAGTTAAATCTGGATTGACATGGAGGAGCGACATTCTGGAATTAAATCTGTATTGACATGGAGGAGCGACATTCTGGAGTGACATGGAGGAGTGACATGGAGGAGTGACACGGTGGAGTGATATGGATGAGCAAAGAAGAGCGACATGGAGGATCGACATGTGTCGATAAGGAAGACATGGAGGAGTGACATGGAGGAGTGACATGGAGGATCAACATTGAGCAGTGACATGGAGGAGTGACATTTTGGAGGGACATTCTGGAGGGACATTCTGGAGTGACATTGATAAGAGATATGGAGGGTTGACATAGAGAAGTAACATGAAGGATCTGAATGGAGTAGCTACATGGAGGAGGTAAATAGGGGAGTGACATGGAGGACATGGAGCAGTGAAATGGAGGAGCAACATCGAGGATCGACATGGAGGATCGACATGGAGCAGTGACATGGAGGAGCGACATGGAGGATCGACATGGAGGAGTGACATGGAGGAGTGACATGGAGGTTCGACATGGAGGAGTCGACATGGAGTATTGACAAGGAGGACTGACATGGAGGAGTGACATTCTACAGTTAAATTCTGGAGTAAAATTCTGGAGTGACATGTAGGATCTACATAGAGGATCGACATGGAGGAGCAACATGGTGGATCGACATGGAGGAGTGACATGGAGGAGAGACATAGAAGATCGACATGGAGAATCGACATCGAGGAGTGACATTCTGGAGTTAAATCTGGATTGACATTCTGGAGTGACATGGAGTAGTGACATTCTGGAGTGACATGGTGGAGTGATATGGAGTATCGACATTGAGCAGTGACATGGAGGAGCGACATTCTGGAGTGACATGGACGAGCGACATGGAAGATCGACATGGAGGAGTAACATGTAGGATCTAAATGGAGGAGTGACATGAAGGATCGACTTGGAGGAGCGATATGTAGGATCAACAAGGATGAGTCGACATGGAGTATTGACAAGGAAAACTGACATGGAGGAGTGACATTCTACAGTTAAATTCTGGAGTGAAATTCTGTAGTGAAATGTAGGATCTACGTGAAGGAGTGACATCGCGGAGCGACATGGAGGAGCGACATAGAAGATCGACATGGAGGAGTGACATGGAGGAGTGACATGGAGGTTCGACATGGAGGAGTCGACATGGAGTATTGACAAGGAGGACTGACATGGAGGAGTGACATTCTACAGTTAAATTCTGGAGTAAAATTCTGGAGTGACATGTAGGATCTACATATAGGAGTGACATGGAGGATCGACATGGAGGAGCTACAACAAGGTGGA
Organism: Sebastes miniatus; assembly: GCA_916701275.1. Lineage (NCBI taxonomy): Eukaryota > Metazoa > Chordata > Actinopteri > Perciformes > Sebastidae > Sebastes > Sebastes miniatus. The sequence goes on from CAKALS010000469.1 coordinate 51,258, forward strand.
TCGATATGGAGGAGTGACGTGTAGGATCTACATGTAGCAGTGACATAGAGGATCGACATGGAGGAGCTACATAGAGGATCGACATGGAGGAGCAACATGGTTGATCGACAAGGAGGAGTGACATGGAGGAGTGACATGGTAGAGATGGAGGGGTGACATGGAGGAGAGACATAGAAGATCGACATGGAGGCTCGACATGGAGGAGTGACATTCTGGAGTTAAATCTGGATTGACATTCTGGAGTGACATAGAGTAGTGACATTCTGGAGTGACATGGTGGAGTGATATGGATGAGCAAGGAGGAGCGACATGGAGGATCGACATATGTCGACATGGAAGAAATGGAGGAGTGACATGGAGGATCGATATTGAGCAGTGACATGGAGGAGTGACAAAGAGGAGCGACATGGAGGAGCGACACGGAGGAGTTACATTTTGGAGGGACTTTCTGGAGGGACATTCTGGAGTGACATGGAGGAGCAACATTCTGGAGTGACATTGGTGAGAGATATGGAGGATTGACATAGAGGAGTTACATGAAGGGACTACAAGGAGGAGCTACATAGAGGAGGTACATGGGGGAGTGACATGGAAGACATGGAAGAGTGACATGGAGGAGTGATAAGGAGGAGCGACATGAAGGAGTCACAAGGAGGAGCGACATGGAGGATCAACATGGAGGAGCGACATCGAGCAGTGACATGGAAGTGTGACATGGAGGAGTGACATTGAGGATCAACATGGAGGAGTGACATGGAGGAGCGACATGGTGGAGCGACATGGAGGATCGACATGGAGGAGTGACATGGAGAATCAACATGGAGGAGTGACATGGAGGAGCGACATGGATGATCGACATGGAGTAGTGACATGGAGGAGTGATATGGAAGACAGGGAGTTGTGACATGGAGGAGGAATATGGAGGAGTGACATTCTGGAGTGACTTTCAGGAGGGACATTCTGGAGTGACATGGAGGTATCGACATTGAGTAGTGACATGGAGGAGTGATAAGGAGGAGCGACACGGAGGAGTGACATGGAGGAGCGACATGGAGGATTGACATAGAGGAGTAACATGAAGGATCTACATGGAGGAGGTACATGTGGAAGTGACATGGAAGACATGGAGGAGTGACATGGTGGAGTGACATGGAAGACATGGAGTAGTGTCATGGTGGAGCAACATGGAGGATCGAAATGGAGGATCGACATGGAGCAGTGACATGGAGGAGTGACATGAAAGTTCTACATGGAGGAGCGACATGGTGGAATGACATGGAGGAGTGACATGTAGGATTGACATGGAGAAGTTACATGGAGGAGTGATGTGGAAGACAGGGAGGAATGACATGGAGGAGCGAAATAGAAGATCGACAAGGAGCAGTGACATGGAGGAGGGATCTGGAGGAGTAGCATTCTGGAGCGACATTCTGGATTGACATGGCGGAGTGACATGGAGGAGAGACATGGAGGATCGACATGGAAGAGTGACATGGAGGATCGACATGGAGGAGTCAAATGGAGGAGCTACATGGTGGAGCGATATCGCGGAGCGACATTCTGGAGTGACATGGAGGAGATACATTCTGGAGTGAAATGGAGGAGCGAAATGGAGGATCGAGATGGAGGAGTGACATGGAGGAGAAACATAGAAGAGTTACATGGAGGAGCTACATAAGGAGCAACATCACGGAGCGATTTGGAGGACTGACATGGAGGAATGACATTCAGGAGGGACAAGGAGGAGCGACATTCTGGAATGACATGGAGGAGCGACATTCTGTAGTGACATGGAAGACATGGAACGACATGGAGTAGTAACAAGGAGGAGCGACATGGCGGAATGACATGGAGGAGTGACATGGAGGATTGACATGGAGGAGTTACATAGAGGTGTGACGTGGAAGAAAGAGAGGAGTGACATGGAGGAGCGACTGGAGAAGCGAAATAGAGGATCGACATGGAGGAGTGACATTGAGGAGGGACATGGAGGAGTGACATTCTGGAGTGACATGGAGGAGCGACATGGAGGAGGGACATGGAGGAGCGACATTCTGGAGTGACATGGAGGAGTGAAATTGAGGAGCGAAATTGAGGATCGAGATGGAGGAGTGACATGGAGGAGAAACATAGAAGAGGTTCATGTAGGAGCTACATGAGGAGCAACATTACGGATCGACTTGGAGGACTGACATTGAGGAATGACATTCTGGAGGGACAAGGAGGAGCGACATTCTGGAGTGACATGGATGAGCGACATTCTGGAGTGACATGGAGGAGCAACATTCTGGAGTGACATTGAGGAGCGACATGGGGTATTGACATGGAGTAGTAACATGAAGGATCTACATGGCGGAGCGACATTGAGGAGGTACATGAGAGAGTGACATGGAAGACATGGAGGAGTGACATGGAGTAGCAACATGGAGGATCAACATGGACGATCGACGATCGATATGGAGCAGTGACATGGAGGAGTGACAAGGATGAGCCACATGAAGGAGTAACAAGGAGGAGCGAGATGGAGGAGTGACATGGAGGAGTGACATAGGAGACGGAGGAGTGACATGTAGGAAAGAAATGGAGGTGTTAAATTGAACATCGACATGGAGGAGTGATATGGAGGAGGGATGTGGAGGAGTTACATTCTAGAGTGACATTCTGGATGAACATTCCGGAGTGACGTGGAGGAGTGATATGGAGGATGGACATATACGATTGACATTGAGTAGGTACATGGAGGAGTTACATTCTGGAGTTAAATTCTGGAGTGACTTCTGGAGTGACATGGAGGAGCAACATTCTAGAGTGACATGGAGGAGTGATATGGATGAGCAATTAGGGGCGACATGGAGGAGCGACATGGAAGAGGAACATGGAGGACTGACATTCTAGAGTTATATTCTGGAGGGACATTCTGGAGAGACATGAAGGAGTGACATGGAGTATGGACATAGAGGATTGACATGGAGGAGGGACATGGAGGAGTGACATTCTGGAGTTAAATTCTGGAGTGAAATTCTGGAATGGCATGGAGGAGCAACATTCTAGAGCGACATGGAGGATCGAAATGGAGGATTGAAATGGAGCAGTGACATGGAGGAGTGACATGGAATTGTTACATGGAGGAGTGACATGGAGGATCGACATGGAGGAGTGACATGGAGGAGCGACATGGTGAAGTGACATGGAGGAGTGAAATGTAGGATTGACATGGAGGAGTTACATGGAGGAGTGACGTGGAAGACAGGGAGGAATGACATGGAGGAGCACAATTGATGATCGACATGGAGCAGTGACATGGAGGAAGGACATGGAGGAGTGACATGGAAGAGCGACATGGAGAAGTAACATGTAGGATCGACATGCAGGATTGACATGGAGGAGTGACATGGAGTATGGTCATGGAAGACATGGAGGAGTGACATGGAGGAATTACTTGGAGAAGTCACAGGAAGGAGGGACATGGAGGAGCGACATTCTGGGTTGACATTCTGGAGTGACATGGAGGATCGAAATTCTGAAGTGACATGGAGGAGTGACATGGAGGCACAAGGATGTGCGACATGGTGGATCGACATGGAGAAGTGACATGGAGGATTGATATGGAGGAGTGACATGGAGTAGCAAGTTGGAGGAGTGTCATGGAGTATCGACATGGAAGAGCGACAAGGAGGAGGGACATGGAGGAGCTACATTCTGGGTTGACATTCTGGAGTGACATGTAGGAGTGACATGGAGGAGTGACATTCTGGAGTGACATGGAGGAACAAGGATGAGCGACATGGTGGGTCGACATGGAGGTGTGACATGGAGTAGCAACTTGTAGTAGTGACATGGAGGATCGACATGGAGGAGTGACATTGAGGCACTCCTCAATGTCGACATTAAGGAGTGACATGGAGGAGAGACTTGGAGGAGGGACATGGAGGAGGGAAATTTTGGAGTGACGAGGAGGAGCGACATGGAGGAGTGACATGGAGGAGCAAGGATGAGCGACATGGAGGATCGACATGGAGTAGAGACATGGAGGAGCGGCATAAAGCAGTGACATGGAGGAGTGACATGTAGGAGCGACATGCAGGATCGACATGGAGGAGTGACATGGATCAGTGACTTGCAGGATAAACATGAAGGAGTGACATGGAGGATCAACATGGAGGAGCGACATGGAGGAGCGAAATGGAGGAGTGACATGGAGGATCAACATGGAGGAGCAACATGGAGGAGCAAAATGGAGGGTTGACATGGAGAAGCAACAAGGAGGAGTGACATGGATGATCGACATGTAGGATTGACATGGATGATCGACATGGAGGAGCGACATGGAGGAGCAAGGATGAGGGACATGGTGGATCGACATGGAGGAGTGACATGGAGTAGCAAGTTGGAGGAGCAACATCTAGGATCTACATGGAGGATAGACATGGAGAAGTGACATGGAGGAGCGACATCTAGGATCTACATGGAGGAGCAACATGGAGGAGTAAAATGGAGGAGTGACATGGAGCATCGACATGGAGGAGTGACATTGAGGAGTAACATTAAGGAGTGACATGGAGGAGTGACTTGGAGGAGGTCAAAGGAGGAGGGACATTTTGGAGTAACAAGGAGGAGCGACATGGAGGAGTGACATGGAGGAGCAAGGATGAGCGACATGGAGGATCGACATGGAGTAGAGACATGGAGGAGCGGCATAAAGCAGTGACATTGAGGAGTGACATGGAGGAGCGACATGGAGGATCGACATGGAGGAGTGACATGGAGCAGTGACATGCAGGATCGACATGGAGGAGGGAGATTCTGGATTGACATGGAGTAGCGACATTGAGGAGTGACATGGAGGAGCAAGGATGAGCGACATGGAGGATCGACATGGAGGAGCGACATGTAGGTTCTACATGGAAGAGCAACATGGAGGAGTGAAATGGAGGAGTGACATGGAGGATCGACATGGAGGACTGACATGGAGGAGCGACATGGAGAAGCGACATGGAGGAGTTACATTCTGGAGTGACATTCTGGTGTGACATGGAGGAGCGATATGGAAGAGTAACATGGAGGAGTAAGAATGAGCGACATGGACGATCAACATGGAGGAGTGACATTGAGGACTGACATGGAGAAGTGACATGTAGGATCGACATGGAGCATTGATATGAAGGAGTGACATGGAGGAGCGACATGGAGGAGTGACATGTAGGATCGACATGCAGGAGTGACATGGAGGAGTGTCATGGAAGACATGGAGTAGTGACATGGAGGAGTTACATTGAGGAGTCACAGGAAGGAGGGACATGGAGGAGCGACATTCTGGAGTGACATTCTGGAGTGACATGGAGGAGCGACATTCTGGAGTGACATAGAGGAGCGACATGGAGGACTGACATTGAGCAGTGACATGTCGGAGTGACATGGAGGAGTGACATGGAAGATTGGCAATGAAGGAGTGACAAGGAAGACATGGATGAGTGACATGGAGGAGCGACATGTATGATCGACATAGCGGAGTGACATGGAGGATCGACATGGAGGATTGACATGGAGGATCGACATGGAGGAGTGACATGGTGGAGTGACATTGAGGAGTGACAAGAAGATGTGACATGGAGGAGTGACATCGAGGATTGACATGGAAGAGCGACATGGAGGAGTGACATGTAGGATCGACAAACAGGAGTGACATGGACGAGTGACATGGAGGAGTGACGTTGTTGATCGACATGAAGGACTGAAATGGAAAAGCTACATGGAGAAGCGACATAGAGGAGTGACATGGAGAATCGACATGGAGGAGTTACATTGAGGAGTGACATTAAGGAGTGACATGGAGAAGTGACATGAAGGTGGGACATAGAGGAGGGAGATTCTGGATTGACATGGAGTAGCGACATGGAGGAGTGACATGGAGGAGCAAGGATGAGCGACATGGAGGATCGACATGGAGGAGCGACATGTAGGTTCTTCATGGAAGAGCAAAATGAAGGAGTGAAATGGAGGAGTGACATGGAGTATCGACATGGAGGACTGACATGGAGGAGCGACATGGAGAAGCGACATGGAGGAATTTCTTGGAGGAGTCACAGGAAGGAGGGACATGGAGGAGAGACTTGGAGGAGGGACATGGAGGAGGGAAATTTTGGAGTGACGAGGAGGAGCGACATGGAGGAGTGACATGGAGGAGCAAGGATGAGCGACATGGAGGATCGACATGGAGTAGAGACATGGAGGAGCGGCATAAAGCAGTGACATGGAGGAGTGACATGGAGGAGCGACATGCAGGATCGACATGGAGGAGTGACATGGATCAGTGACTTGCAGGATAAACATGAAGGAGTGACATGGAGGATCAACATGGAGGAGCGACATGGAGGAGCGAAATGGAGGAGTGACATGGAGGATCAACATGGAGGAGCAACATGGAGGAGCAAAATGGAGGGTTGACATGGAGAAGCAACAAGGAGGAGTGACATGGATGATCGACATGTAGGATTGACATGGATGATCGACATGGAGGAGCGACATGGAGGAGCAAGGATGAGGGACATGGTGGATCGACATGGAGGAGTGACATGGAGTAGCAAGTTGGAGGAGCAACATCTAGGATCTACATGGAGGATAGACATGGAGAAGTGACATGGAGGAGCGACATCTAGGATCTACATGGAGGAGCAACATGGAGGAGTAAAATGGAGGAGTGACATGGAGCATCGACATGGAGGAGTGACATTGAGGAGTAACATTAAGGAGTGACATGGAGGAGTGACTTGGAGGAGGTCAAAGGAGGAGGGACATTTTGGAGTAACAAGGAGGAGCGACATGGAGGAGTGACATGGAGGAGCAAGGATGAGCGACATGGAGGATCGACATGGAGTAGAGACATGGAGGAGCGGCATGAAGCAGTGATATTGAGGAGTGACATGGAGGAGCGACATGCAGGATCGACATGGAGGAGTGACATGGAGCAGTGACATGCAGGATCGACATGGAGGAGGGAGATTCTGGATTGACATGGAGTAGCGACATTGAGGAGTGACATGGTGGAGCAAGTATGAGCGACATGGAGGATCGACATGGAGGAGCGACATGTAGGTTCTACATGGAAGAGCAACATGGAGGAGTGAAATGGAGGAGTGACATGGAGGATCGACATGGAGGACTGACATGGAGGAGCGACATGGAGAAGCGACATGGAGGAGTGACATTCTGGAGTGACATTCTGGTGTGACATGGAGGAGCGATATGGAAGAGTAACATGGAGGAGTAAGGATGAGCGACATGGACGATCAACATGGAGGAGTGACATTGAGGACTGACATGGAGAAGTGACATGTAGGATCAACATGGAGCACTGATATGAAGGAGTGACATGGAGGAGCGACATGGAGGAGTGACATGGAGGAGCGACATGCAGGAGTGACATGGAGGAGTGTCATGGAAGACATGGAGTAGTGACATGGAGGAGTTACATTGAGGAGTCACAGGAAGGAGGGACATGGAGGAGCGACATTCTGGGGTGACATTCTGAAGTGACATGGAGGAGCGACATTCTGGAGTGACATAGAGGAGCGACATGGAGGACTGACATTGAGCAGTGACATGTCGGAGTGACATGGAGGAGTGACATGGAAGATTGGCAATGAAGGAGTGACAAGGAAGACATGGATGAGTGACATGGAGGAGCGACATGTATGATCGACATAGCGGAGTGACATGGAGGATCGACATGGAGGATTGACATGGAGGATCGACATGGAGGAGTGACATGGTGGAGTGACATGGAGGAGTGACAAGAAGATGTGACATGGAGGAGTGACATCGAGGATTGACATGGAAGAGCGACATGGAGGAGTGACATGTAGGATCGACAAACAGGAGTGACATGGACGAGTGACATGGAGGAGTGACGTTGTTGATCGACATGAAGGACTGAAATGGAAAAGCTACATGGAGAAGCGACATAGAGGAGTGACATGGAGAATCGACATGGAGGAGTTACATTGAGGAGTGACATTAAGGAGTGACATGGAGAAGTGACATGAAGGTGGGACATAGAGGAGGGAGATTCTGGATTGACATGGAGTAGCGACATGGAGGAGTGACATGGAGGAGCAAGGATGAGCGACATGGAGGATCGACATGGAGGAGCGACATGTAGGTTCTTCATGGAAGAGCAAAATGAAGGAGTGAAATGGAGGAGTGACATGGAGTATCGACATGGAGGACTGACATGGAGGAGCGACATGGAGAAGCGACATGGAGGAATTTCTTGGAGGAGTCACAGGAAGGAGGGACATGGACGAGCGACATTCTGGGTTGACATTCTGGATTGACATGGAGAAGTGACATGTAGGAGACAGGATGAGCGACATGGTGGATCGATATGGAGGAGTGATATGGAGGATTGATATGGAGGAGTGACATAGAAAAGGTAACATTAAGAGGTAACATGGAGAAGCGACATGGAGGAGTGACATTTAGGACCTACATGGGGGAGCAACATGGAGGAGAGAATTGGAGGAGTGACATGGAGGAGAAACATGGCGTAGTGAGAGGGATGAGTGACATGGGGGATCGACATGGACGAGTGACCTGGAGGAGCGAAATGCAGAAGAAACTTGGAGGAGTGACATGAAGCAGTGACATGGAGTAGTGACTTGGAGGAGGGACATGGAGGAGGGACATTTTGGAGTGACAAGGAGGAGCGACATGAAGGAGTGACATTCCTGAGTGACATTCTGGAATGACATGGAGGAGCATCACTCTGGACTGACATTGAGAAGCAACATGGAGGAGTGCCATGGAGGAGCAAAGCGGAGCGACATGGAAGATCGACATTGAGGACTGTCATGAAGGAGTGACATGGAGGATCGAAATAGAGCAGTGATATGAAGGAGTGACATGGAGGAGTAACATAGAGGAACGACATGGAGGATAGACATGGAGGATTGACATGGACGAGTGACATGGAGGAGTGACATGTGGGATCGACATGCAGGAGTAACATGGATGAGTGACATGGAGGATTGTCATGGAAGACATGGAGGAGTGACATGGAGGAGTTACATGGAGGAGTTACATGGAGGAGTCACAGGAAGGAGGGACATGGAGGAGCGACATTCTGGGTTCACATTCTGGAGTGACATGTAGGAGTGACATTCTGGAGTGACATGGAGGAGCAACTTGGAGGAGTGACATGGAGGATCGACATGGAGAAGCGACATGGAGGAGCGACATGGAGCATCGACATGGAGGAGTGACATTGAGGAGTGATATGCAGGATCGACATGGAGGAGCGACATGGAGGAGTGATATGTAGGATCGACATGCAGGAGTGACATGGAGGAGTGTCATGGAAGACATGGAGTAGTGACATGGAGGAGTTACATTGAGGAGTCACAGGAAGGAGGGACATGGAGGAGCGACATTCTGGGGTGACATGGAGGAGCGACATTCTGGAGTGACATAGAGGAGCGACATGGAGGAGTGACATTGAGCAGTGACATGTCGGAGTGACATGGAGGCGTGACATGGAAGATCGACATGGAGGAGTGACAAGGAAGACATGGATGGGTGACGTGGAGGAGCGACATGTAGGATCGACATAGAGGATCGACATGGAGGATCGACATGGAGGAGTGACATGAAGGATCAACATGGAGGATCGAGATGGATGAGTGACATGGAGGAGGGACAAGGAGGAGTGACATACTGGAGTGACATTCTTGAGTGACATTCTGGAATGACATGGAGAAGCGATATTCTGGAGTGTCATGGAGGATTGACATGGAGGAGCATGGAGGATCGACATGGAGCAGTGATACGTATGAGTGACATGGAGGAGTGACAAGGAGGAGCGACATGGAGGAGTTTAATGGAGGAGTGACATGGAGGATCAATCATAGTTTAGCATATCGAAAGATTTCATGATAAAAATTAATTCTAAAGTATGTCAAAAAATGTCATTAAAAAAAGTAATAGTATAGTGTTTTGAAATTTTCTTGAAAAAAAAGTCATACTTGAAAGTTTTTGACATACTTTCATGAAAAGAAATCATAGCGTAGCATGTCGAAAAATTTCTTGAGAAAAATTAATTGTATAACATGTTTAAAATTTTCTTGAAAATAAGTTAAAGTATAGCTTGTCGAAAAATTTCCTGAAAAAAATTTTTAGTTTAGTATGTGGAAAAATGTCATGAAAAAAAATAATTGTATAATAAATCAAAAAATATCTTGAAAAAAAGTCATAGTATAGTCGTCGAAAAATTCCATGAAAAGAAATCATATCATAACCCTCTGTCAAAAACAATTCATGAAAAAAAAGTCATAGTTTAGCATGTCGAAAAAAGTCATGTAAAAAAGTCATACTATATTGTATATCAAAAAATTTCATGAAATAAACTTCATTGTATAATATTTCGAAAAATTTCATTAATAAAAGTCATTGTGTAATATCTCGAAAAATGTCTTGAAAAAAGTCAAAGAATACTATGTCAAAAAATTTCATGAAAAAAAGTCATAGTTTAGCATGTCGGAAAATTTCATGAAAAAAAGTCAAAGTGTAACGGTGTAAAGTAAGATTGTTTTTTATTAATACAGTTAAAGTCATATTTAATTTTGGACAACCAGCCATTTTTTCTGAAGAGCTTTTATTTTATAAACAGTGCATCTATTATTGCGGACAGCCAGGGCTTTTATTTTGAATTACATGCATGTGCACTGTGGGTAACCTACAGCAGAAAGAGACTGTGATGCTGTGGGTAAGTTGGTCCGTTGCCAGCTCCGCGATAATAAGTTGTTAGTAATATTACTAACAACTTGAAAAAAAGTTGTAAAAAGCTGTTTTTTAAACAGCAATTGAAAAAAATAATGAAGCCAAGGTGTGGATGGGCCTGTGGCACACGAGCCATTCCCTGGACCTGAGCCTGTTCTGCTCTATAATTAAAGTTGTTACACAGTGTGGAAAAGTGTTCAATCATTTCTGTTTGTTGAGCAGAACGTGCCCGCTGTGTTCCGTGGCGTTCCTGGAGGTTGCAGCAGAGCATAGTTAGCTGCATGTGGGCCTCTTCTGTTGTTGAGGAAAGATAAAAACTAAGGGACATTTGGAGTTTAGGGTAAAGAAACACACTAGCTATACTTGTAAACATTACATTTAATTCATTTTAAATTGATATAACTATGTGGATGTGGAAATATGTTTTATGTATTTGATGTTTATGCTTTTACAATGTAATTGTAACCTGTGTTGAAATGTACCACTATACGATCACAATGTACAACTCTAGTTTTCATCACTAAACTTGCGTTAACTGTCTTTCTCATCCAAAACCACTCAGGAACGCATTTCTCCTCAAGAAACACTGAAACGTGCATTTATATGAAGAATATATGATTTATTTACAGAAACACATCTGTTATACTGGAAACATACAAAAAAGAGACAGAATATGAAAAGAAACATTGTTTTCTCAAATTTTACATTAGAATTCGCTTCCAAGTATCAAATCTTCATTCTGAGTTCAATAATATGCAAAACTCTTGTTTTCATCACTAAATTCAGTTAATATCTCTTTCTCTTCAATAAACCACACAGAAAAGCATTTCTCCTCAAGAAACACTGAAAAGTGCATTTATATGAAAATGATGTGATTTCTTGAGAAAAGAAATCTCTTTTATTGGAAACATAAAAAACAGGATGAAAATGAAAGGGAATATATTTTTACAATTTTTTTACATAATAGTTGGCCTTTCTGCATCAAACCTTCACACTGACCTCAATTCCATGTAAAACTTTAGTTTTCATCACTAAACTTGCTTAAACTGTTTTTAAAAAATCCATTGTATGATATGTCAAAAGATTTCATGAAAAAAAAGTCATAGGCATGTCGAAAAAAATCCATGAAATAAATTAAATTGTATAATATGTTGAAAAAAATAATTTAAAAAAATGTATCGTATAATATGTCGAAAAATTTTTTGGAAAAAAATAGAATATTGTATATATCATATGTTGAAAAAATTAATGAAAAAAGTCTAATTCTAATTCAAAATTTCCAAATTCAGCTCGTGACGTTGTGGTCAGCTGCACTGTCCCCGATGAAAAAAGCATACACTTGTTGTGTGCCACCACTTTTTTTGAGTTATCGGTATGAAGCATGCCCCTCGTTTCATTTTCTTCATCAACAGCGACAGAAGCCACAGCGCTGGCCGCCATCTCCCGGGCTGGCCCGAAGAGGGGACCTGTCCCGATGGGAGAAACTCTCCTCGTCTGCAGCCTGCGAGGAAGTGGAACAGGCGTCTTCCGATTTGCCACGAGATCCCGCCTTGGCCCTCCCCTTCTCAAACCTTCCACTGCCCCTACTTTGAGGAGGCAATGAGTCTGAATCATTGGCCAAAAAAAAAGTCAATAGAAGTTTTTTCAGACTTCTATTGTCCGATCTTTTTCAGATCTTTTTTTCGGACAGTTTTTTCAGACTTCTTTTGTCCGAAATTTTTCAGATATTTTTTCCAGACTTTTTTTGTCCGACAATTTTCAGATCTTTTTTTTTAAACTTTTTTTGTCCAACATTTTTCAGATCTTTTTTTCAGATATTTTTTTTCAGACTTTTTTTTCAGACATTTTCAGATCTTTTTTTTCGGACAGTTTTTTCAGACTTCTTTTGTCCGACATTTTTCAGATATTTTTTCCAGACTTTTTTTGTCCGACAATTTTCAGATCTTTTTTTTCAGACTTTTTTTGTCCAACATTTTTCAGATCTTTTTTTTCAGACATTTTTAGATCTTTTTTTTCGGACAGTTTTTTCAGACTTCTTTTGTCCGACATTTTTCAGATATTTTTTCCAGACTTTTTTTGTCCGACATTTTTCAGACTTTTTTTTCAAACATTTTCAGATCTTTTTTTTCGGACAGTTTTTTCAGACTTCTTTTGTCCGACATTTTTCAGATATTTTTTTCAGACTTTTTATGTCCGACATTTTTCAGATCTTTTATTCAGATCTTTTTTTTCAGACATTTTTTATCCGACATTTTTCAGATATTTTTTTCAGACTTTTTTTGTCCGACATTTTTCAGACTTTTTTTTCAGACATTTTAAGATCTTTTTTTTCGGACATTTTTTCAGACTTTTTTTGTCCGACATTTTTCAGATATTCTTTCCAGACTTTTTTTGTCCGACTTTTTCAGATCTTTTTTTTCAGACTTTTTTTTCAGACATTTTCAGATCTTTTTTTTCGGACAGTTTTTTCAGACTTCTTTTGTCCGACATTTTTCAGATATTTTTTTCAGATCTTTTTTTTCGGACAGTTTTTTCAGACTTCTTTTGTCCGACATTTTTCAGATATTTTTTCCAGACTTTTTTTGTCCGACATTTTTCAGACTTTTTTTTCAAACATTTTCAGATCTTTTTTTTCGGACAGTTTTTTCAGACTTCTTTTGTCCGACATTTTTCAGATATTTTTTTCAGATATTTTTTTTCGGACAGTTTTTTCAGACTTCTTTTGTCCGACATTTTTCAGACTTTTTTTTCAAACATTTTCAGATATTTTTTTTCGGACAGTTTTTTCAGACTTCTTTTGTCCGACATTTTTCAGACTTTTTTTTCAAACATTTTCAGATCTTTTTTTTCGGACAGTTTTTTCAGACTTCTTTTGTCCGACATTTTTCAGATATTTTTTTCAGATATTTTTTTCAGATATTTTTTTTCAGACTTTTTTTTCAGACATTTTCAGATCTTTTTTTTCGGACAGTTTTTTCAGACTTCTTTTGTCCGACATTTTTCAGATATTTTTTCCAGACTTTTTTTGTCCGACATTTTTCAGACTTTTTTTTCAAACATTTTCAGATCTTTTTTTTCGGACAGTTTTTTCAGACTTCTTTTGTCCGACATTTTTCAGATATTTTTTTCAGACTTTTTATGTCCGACATTTTTCAGATCTTTTATTCAGATCTTTTTTTTCAGACATTTTTTATCCGACATTTTTCAGATATTTTTTTCAGACTTTTTTTGTCCGACATTTTTCAGACTTTTTTTTCAGACATTTTAAGATCTTTTTTTTCGGACATTTTTTCAGACTTTTTTTGTCCGACATTTTTCAGATATTCTTTCCAGACTTTTTTTGTCCGACTTTTTCAGATCTTTTTTTTCAGACTTTTTTTTCAGACATTTTCAGATCTTTTTTTTCGGACAGTTTTTTCAGACTTCTTTTGTCCGACATTTTTCAGATATTTTTTTCAGATCTTTTTTTTCGGACAGTTTTTTCAGACTTCTTTTGTCCGACATTTTTCAGATATTTTTTCCAGACTTTTTTTGTCCGACATTTTTCAGACTTTTTTTTCAAACATTTTCAGATCTTTTTTTTCGGACAGTTTTTTCAGACTTCTTTTGTCCGACATTTTTCAGATATTTTTTTCAGATATTTTTTTTCGGACAGTTTTTTCAGACTTCTTTTGTCCGACATTTTTCAGACTTTTTTTTCAAACATTTTCAGATATTTTTTTTCGGACAGTTTTTTCAGACTTCTTTTGTCCGACATTTTTCAGACTTTTTTTTCAAACATTTTCAGATCTTTTTTTTCGGACAGTTTTTTCAGACTTCTTTTGTCCGACATTTTTCAGACTTTTTTTTCAGACATTTTCAGATATTTTTTTTCAGACTTTTTTTGTCCGACATTTTTCAGATCTTTTGTTTCAGATCTTTTTTTTCAGACATTTTCAGATCTTTTTTTTCGGACAGTTTTTTCAGACTTCTTTTGTCCGACATTTTTCAGATATTTTTTCCAGACTTTTTTTGTCCGACATTTTTCAGACTTTTTTTTCAAACATTTTCAGATCTTTTTTTTCGGACAGTTTTTTCAGACTTCTTTTGTCCGACATTTTTCAGATATTTTTTCCAGACTTTTTATGTCCGACATTTTTCAGATCTTTTATTCAGATCTTTTTTTTCAGACATTTTTTATCCGACATTTTTCAGACTTTTTTTTCAGACTTTTTTTGTCCGACATTTTTCAGATCTTTTGTTTCAGATCTTTTTTTTCAGACATTTTCAGATCTTTTTTTTCGGACAGTTTTTTCAGACTTCTTTTGTCCGACATTTTTCAGATATTTTTTTCAGATCTTTTTTTTCGGACAGTTTTTTCAGACTTCTTTTGTCCGACATTTTTCAGATATTTTTTCCAGACTTTTTTTGTCCGACATTTTTCAGACTTTTTTTTCAAACATTTTCAGATCTTTTTTTTCGGACAGTTTTTTCAGACTTCTTTTGTCCGACATTTTTCAGATATTTTTTTCAGATATTTTTTTTCGGACAGTTTTTTCAGACTTCTTTTGTCCGACATTTTTCAGACTTTTTTTTCAAACATTTTCAGATATTTTTTTTCGGACAGTTTTTTCAGACTTCTTTTGTCCGACATTTTTCAGACTTTTTTTTCAGACATTTTCAGATATTTTTTTTCAGACTTTTTTTGTCCGACATTTTTCAGATCTTTGTTTTTTTTTTTTTCATTTTTTTTTTTTCTTTTTCCAGATTTTTTTTTCAGACATTTTCACGATCTTTTTTTCGGACAGTTTTTCAGACTTCTTTTGTCCGACAATTTTTT
>CAKALS010000470.1:0-40000 GCA_916701275.1 Sebastes miniatus
TGAAAAAAGTCATAGTATAGCATGTCGAAGTTTTTATAAAAAAGTCATAGTATATTATGTCGAAAATTTTATGAAAAAAAAGTCATAGTATAGTATGTCGAAAAAAGTTTATAAAAAAAGTCATATTATAGTATGTCGAAAGTTTTATAAAAAAAAAGTCATAGTATAGCATGTCGAAATTTTTCATGAAAAAACGTCATAGTATAGTATGTCGAAACATTGAGTGAAAAAAACGTTATAGTATAGTATGTCAAAGAAAGTCATAGTATAGTATGTCGAAAGTTTTATAAAAAAAAGTCATAGTATAGCATGTCGAAAATTTTTTATAAAAAAAGTCATAGTATAGTATGTCGAAAGTTTTATAAAAAAAAGTCATAGTATAGCATGTCGAAAATTTCATGAAAAAGTCATAGTATAGTATGTTGAATATTTTATAAAAAAAAGTCATAGTATAGTATGTCGAAATTTTTTTAAAAAAAAGTCATAGTATAGTATGTCGAAAATAAATTAAAAAAAAGTCATAGTATATTATGTCAAAAATCTCATGAAAAAAAAGTCATAGTATAGCATGTCAAAAAATTTCATGAAAAAAGTCATAGTATAGCATGTCGAAGTTTTTATAAAAAAGTCATAGTATATTATGTCAAAAATGTTATGAAAAAAAGTCATAGTATAGCATGTCGAAAAATTTCGCGAAAAAGTCATAGTATAGTATGTCGAAAAATTGAGTGAAAAAACGTTATAGTGTAGTATGTCAAAAAAAGTCATAGTATAGTATGTCGAAAGTTTTATAAAAAAGTCATAGTATAGCATGTCGAAAAATTTCGCGAAAAAAAGTCATAGTATAGTATGTCGAAAAATTGAGTGAAAAAACGTTATAGTATAGTATGTCAAAAAAGTCATAGTATAGTATGTCGAAAAATTTCATGAAAAAACGTCATAGTATAGCATGTCGAAAAAATGTTATAAAAAGTCATAGTATAGTATGTCGAAAGTTTTATAAAAAAAAGTCATAGTATATTATGTCAAAAATGTTATGAAAAAAAGTCATAGTATAGCATGTCGAAAAATTTCGCAAAAAAAAGTCATAGTATAGCATGTCGAAATTTTTCATGAAAAAACGTCATAATATAGCATGTCGAAAAATTTGATGATGAAACGTTACAGTGTAGTATGTCGAAAGTTTTCATGAAAAAAAGTCATAGTATAGCATGTCGAAACATTTTATTGAAAAAAAGTGATAGCATAGTATGTCGAATTTTTTTTGAAAAAAAAGTCATAGTATAGTATGTCGAAGTTTTTATAAAAAAGTCATAGTATATTATGTCGAATTTTTTATGAAAAAAAGTCATAGTATAGTATGTCGAAAAATTTTTAAAAAATCATATTATAGTATGTCGGAAAAAAATTTAAAAAGTCATAGTATAGTATGTCGAAAATTTTTTAAAAAATAGTCATAGTATAGCATGTCGAAAAAATATTAAAAAAAGTCATAGTATAGTATGTCGAAAAATTGTATGAAAAAATCGTCATAGTATAGTATGTCGAAAAATAATATGAAAAAATCGTCATAGTATAGTATGTCGAAAAATTGTATGAAAAAATCGTCATAGTATAGTATGTCAAAGAAAGTCATAGTATAGTATGTCGAAAATTTCATGAAAAAAAGTCATAGTATAGTATGTCGAAAAATTTCATGAAAAAAAGTCATAGTATAGCATGTCGAAAATTTTCATGAAAAAAGTCATAGTATAGTATGTCGAAAATTTCATGAAAAAAAGTCATAGTATAGCATGTCGAAAATGTTATGAAAAAAAAGTCATAGTATAGTATGTCGAAAATTGTATGAAAAAAAGTCATAGTATAGCATGTCAAAAAAATTAAAAAGTCATAGTATAGTATGTCAAAAAGGTTATTAAATAAAAAAAGTCATAGTATAGCATGTCAAAAAGGTTATTAAATAAAAAAAGTCATAGTATAGTATGTCGAAAATTTTATGAAAAAAAAGTCATAGTATAGTATGTCGAAAATTGTATGAAAAAAAGTCAGTATAGCATGTCGAAAATGTTTTTAAAAAAAGTCATAGTATAGTATGTCGAAAGTTTTCATAAAAAAAATAAATAGTATAGTATGTTGAACATTTTCATGAAAAAAAAGTCATAGTATAGCATGTCGAAAAATTTCATGAAAAAAAAGTCATAGTATAGTATGTCGAAAATGTTCCTGAAAAAAAGTCATAGTATAGTATGTCGAAAAAATTCACAAAAAAGTCAAAGTATAGTATGTCAAAAAAAGTCATAGTATAGTATGTCGAAACTTTGATGAAAAAAAGTCATAGTATAGCATGTCGAAAATTTCATGAAAAAAAGTCATAGTATAGCATGTCGAAACATTCATTGAAAAAAAGTCATAGTATAGTATGTCGAAAATGTTATAAAAAAAAGTCATAGTATAGCATGTCGAAAATTTTATGAAAAAAAAGTCATAGTATAGTATGTCGAAAATTGTATGAAAAAAAGTCATAGTATAGCATGTCGAAAATTTTATGAAAAAAAAGTCATAGTATAGTATGTCAAAAAGGTTATTAAATAAAAAAAGTCATAGTATAGCATGTCGAAATTTCTTGAAAAAAAAAGTCATAGTATAGTATGTCGAAAGTTTTATAAAAAAAAGTCATAGTATAGTATGTCGAAAAATTTCATTAAAAAAAAGTCATAGTATAGTATGTCGAAAAAAGGTCATAGTATAGCATGTCAAAAAAATATAAAAAGTCATAGTATAGTATGTCGAAAAAAGTCATAGTATAGCATGTCGAAAAATTTTATGAAAAAGTCATAGTATAGTATGTCGAAAGATTTCCTGAAAAAAAAAGTCATAGTATAGCATGTCGAAAAAATAAAAAAGTCATAGTATAGTATGTCAAAAAAATAGAAAAGTCATAGTATAGTATGTCGAAAAAAGTTATAAAAAAAGTCAGTATAGTATGTCGGGAAAATTAATTAAAAAAAAAGTTAAAGTATAGTATGCCGAAAATTTTATGAAAAAAAAGTCATAGTATAGCATGTCGGAAAAATTAATAAAAAAAAGTCATAGTATAGCATGTCGGAAAAATTAATAAAAAAAATTCATAGTATAGTATGTCGAAAAAAAAGTCATAGTATAGTATGTCGAAAGTTTTATAAAAAAAGTCAGTATAGTATGTCGAAATTTTTTTTAAAAAAAGTCATAGTATAGTATGTCGAAAGTTTTATAAAAAAAAGTCATAGTATATTATGTCAAAAATGTTATGAAAAAAAGTCATAGTATAGCATGTCGAAATTTTTCATGAAAAACGTCATACTATAGCATGTCGAAGTTTTTATAAAAAAGTCATAGTATATTATGTCAAAAATGTTATGAAAAAAAGTCATAGTATAGCATGTCGAAAAATTTCGCGAAAAAAAGTCATAGTATAGCATGTCGAAATTTTTCATGAAAAAACGTCATAGTATAGCATGTCGAAAAAATTCGCGAAAAAAAGTCATAGTATAGTATGTCGAAATTTTTCATGAAAAAACGTCACAGTATAGCATGTCGAAACATTTTATTGAAAAAAAGTGATAGCATAGTATGTCGAATTTCTTTTGAAAAAAAGTCATAGTATAGCATGTCGAAGTTTTTATGTATGTTGAAAAATTGAGTGAAAAAACGTTATAGTATAGTATGTCAAAGAAAGTCATAGTATAGTATGTCGAAAGTTTTATAAAAAAAAGTCATAGTATAGTATGTCGAAAAATTGAGTGAAAAAACGTTATAGTATAGCATGTCAAAAAAATTTTATAAAAAAAGTCAGTATAGTATGTCGAAAGTTTTATAAAAAAAAGTCATAGTATAGCATGTCGAAAAATTTTTATAAAAAAAGTCATAGTATAGTATGTCGAAAGTTTTATAAAAAAAAGTCATAGTATAGCATGTCGAAATTTTTTTATAAAAAAAGTCATAGTATAGTATGTCGAAAGTTTTATAAAAAAAAGTCATAGTATAGCATGTCGAAAATTTTTTATAAAAAAGTCATAGTATAGTATGTCGAAAGTTTTATAAAAAAAAGTCATAGTATAGCATGTCAAAAAAATTTATAAAAAAAGTCATAGTATAGTATGTTGAAAGTTTTATAAAAAAAAGTCATAGTATAGCATGTCGAAAGAATTTTATAAAAAAAGTCATAGTATAGTATGTCGAAAGTTTTATAAAAAAGTCATAGTATAGTATGTCGAAAAAAAGTCAGTATAGTATGTCGACATTTTTTTTAAAAAAAAGTCATAGTATAGTATGTCGAAAGTTTTGCGAAAAAAAAGTCATAGTATAGCATGTCAAAAAAATTTACCAAAAAAAGTCATAGTATAGCATGTCGAAAATTTTTTGTTAAAAAAGTCATAGTATAGTATGTCGAAAATTTATAAAAAAAAGTCATAGTATAGCATGTCGAAATTTTTTTATAAAAAAAGTCATAGTATAGTATGTCGAAAGTTTTATAAAAAAAAGTCATAGTATAGCATGTCGAAAAATTTTTATAAAAAAAGTCATAGTATAGTATGTCGAAAGTTTTATAAAAAAAAGTCAGTATAGCATGTCGAAATTTTTTTTTAAAAAAAGTCATAGTATAGTATGTCGAAAGTTTTAAAAAAAAGTCATAGTATATTATGTCAAAAATGTTATGAAAAAAAGTCATAGTATAGGCATGTCGAAATTTTTCATGAAAAACGTCATACTATAGCATGTCGAAGTTTTTATAAAAAGTCATAGTATATTATGTCAAAAATTTTATGAAAAAAAAGTCATAGTATAGCATGTCGAAAAATTTCGCGAAAAAGTCATAGTATAGTATGTCGAAAAATTGTGAAAAAAGTCATAGTGTAGTATGTCAAAAAAAGTCATAGTATAGTATGTCGAAAAAATCATAAAAGTCATAGTATAGCATGTCGAAAAAATGTTATAAAAAGTCATAGTATAATATTTCGAAAAAAGTCATAGTATAGTATGTCGAAAATGTTATGAAAAAAAGTCATAGTATAGCATGTCGAAAATTTCATGAAAAAAAGTCAGTCTAGCATGTCGAAAATTTCATGAAAAAAAAGTCATAGTATAGCATGTCGAAAATTTCATGAAAAAAAAGTCAAAATATAGCATGTCGAAAATTTCATGAAAAAAAGTCATAGTATAGCATGTCGAAAATTGTTATTAAAAAAAGTCATAGTATAGTATGTCGAAAGTTTTATAAAAAAAAGTCATAGTATAGCATGTCAAAAAAATTTTATAAAAAAAGTCATAGTATAGTATGTCGAAAGTTTTATAAAAAAAAGTCATAGTATAGCATGTCGAAAATTTTTTATAAAAGTCATAGTATAGTATGTCGAAAGTTTTATAAAAAAAAGTCATAGTATAGCATGTCGAAATTTTTTTATAAAAAAAGTCATAGTATAGTATGTCGAAAGTTTTATAAAAAAAAGTCATAGTATAGCATGTCGAAAATTTTTTATAAAAAAAGTCATAGTATAGTATGTCGAAAGTTTTATAAAAAAAAGTCAGTATAGCATGTCGAAATTTTTTTTATAAAAAAAGTCATAGTATATTATGTCAAAAATGTTATGAAAAAAAGTCATAGTATAGCATGTCGAAAAATTTCGCGAAAAAAAGTCATAGTATAGTATGTCGAAAGTTTTATAAAAAAAAGTCATAGTATAGTATGTCGAAAAAATTTTATAAAAAAAGTCATAGTATAGTATGTCGAAAGTTTTATAAAAAAAAGTCATAGTATAGCATGTCGAAAATTTTTTATAAAAAAAGTCATAGTATAGTATGTCGAAAGTTTTATAAAAAAAAGTCATAGTATAGCATGTCAAAAAAATTTTATAAAAAAAGTCATAGTATAGTATGTCGAAAGTTTTATAAAAAAAAGTCATAGTATAGCATGTCGAAAAAATTTTATAAAAAAAGTCATAGTATAGTATGTCGAAAGTTTTATAAAAAAGTCATAGTATAGTATGTCGAAAGTTTTATAAAAAAAAGTCAGTATAGCATGTCGAAAATGTTTTTTAAAAAAAGTCATAGTATAGTATGTCGAAAGTTTTATAAAAAAAAGTCATAGTATATTATGTCAAAAATGTTATGAAAAAAAGTCATAGTATAGCATGTCGAAAAATTTCGCGAAAAAAAGTCGTAGTATAGCATGTCGAAATTTTTCATGAAAAAACGTCATAGTATAGTATGTCGAAAAATTGAGTGAAAAAACGTTATAGTATAGTATGTCAAAAAAAGTCATAGTATAGTATGTCGAAAGTTTTATAAAAAAAAGTCATAGTATAGCATGTCGAAATTTTTCATGAAAAAACGTCATAGTATAGCATGTCGAAACATTTTATTGAAAAAAAGTGATAGCATAGTATGTCGAAAGTTTTATAAAAAAAAGTCATAGTATAGCATGTCGAAAAATTTTTATAAAAAAAGTCATAGTATAGTATGTCGAAAGTTTTATAAAAAAAAGTCATAGTATAGCATGTCGAAAAATTTTTATAAAAAAAGTCATAGTATAGTATGTCGAAAGTTTTATAAAAAAAAGTCATAGTATAGCATGTCGAAATTTTTTTATAAAAAAAGTCATAGTATAGTATGTCGAAAGTTTTATAAAAAAAAGTCATAGTATAGCATGTCGAAATTTTTTTATAAAAAAAGTCATAGTATAGTATGTCGAAAGTTTTATAAAAAAAAGTCATAGTATAGCATGTCAAAAAAATGTTATAAAAAAAGTCATAGTATAGTATGTCGAAAGTTTTATAAAAAAAAGTCATAGTATAGCATGTCGAAAAAATTTTATAAAAAAAGTCATAGTATAGTATGTCCAAAAAATAAAAAAAGTCATAGTATAGCATGTCGAAAAAATAAAAAAGTCATAGTATAGTATGTCAAAAAAATTAAAAAGTCATAGTATAGTATGTCGAAAGTTTTATAAAAAAAAGTCAGTATAGCATGTCGAAAATTTTTTATAAAAAAAGTCATAGTATAGTATGTCGAAAGTTTTATAAAAAAAAGTCATAGTATAGCATGTCGAAAGTTTTATAAAAAAAAGTCATAGTATAGCATGTCGAAAAAATTTTATAAAAAAAGTCATAGTATAGTATGTCGAAAGTTTTATAAAAAAGTCATAGTATAGTATGTCGAAAGTTTTATAAAAAAAAGTCAGTATAGCATGTCGAAATTTTTTTTAAAAAAAGTCATAGTATAGTATGTCGAAAAATTTAATGAAAAAAAAGTCATAGTATGGCATGTCAAAAAAGTTCTGAAAAAAAGTCATAGTATAGCATGTCGAAAAGTTTCATGAAAAAAGTCATAGTATAGCATGTCGAAGTTTTTATAAAAAAGTCATAGTATATTATGTCAAAAATTTTATGAAAAAAAGTCATAGTATAGCATGTCGAAAAATTTCGCGAAAAAAAGTCATAGTATAGCATGTCGAAATTTTTCATGAAAAAACGTCATAATATAGCATGTCGAAAAATTTCGCGAAAAAAAGTCATAGTATAGCATGTCGAAATTTTTCATGAAAAAACGTCATAGTATAGCATGTCGAAACATTTTATTGAAAAAAAGTGATAGCATAGTATGTCGAATTTCTTTTTGAAAAAAAGTCATAGTATAGCATGTCGAAGTTTTTATGTATGTTGAAAAATTGAGTGAAAAAACGTTATAGTATAGTATGTCAAAGAAAGTCATAGTATAGTATGTCGAAAGTTTTATAAAAAAAAGTCATAGTATAGTATGTCGAAAAATTGAGTGAAAAAACGTTATAGTATAGCATGTCAAAAAAATTTTATAAAAAAAGTCAGTATAGTATGTCGAAAGTTTTATAAAAAAAAGTCATAGTATAGCATGTCGAAAAAATTTTATAAAAAAAGTCATAGTATAGTATGTCGAAAGTTTTATAAAAAAAAGTCATAGTATAGCATGTCGAAATTTTTTTATAAAAAAAGTCATAGTATAGTATGTCGAAAGTTTTATAAAAAAAAGTCATAGTATAGCATGTCGAAAATTTTTTATAAAAAAAGTCATAGTATAGTATGTCGAAAGTTTTATAAAAAAAAGTCATAGTATAGCATGTCAAAAAAATTTTATAAAAAAAGTCATAGTATAGTATGTTGAAAGTTTTATAAAAAAAAGTCATAGTATAGCATGTCGAAAGAATTTTATAAAAAAAGTCATAGTATAGTATGTCGAAAGTTTTATAAAAAAGTCATAGTATAGTATGTCGAAAGTTTTATAAAAAAAAGTCAGTATAGCATGTCGAAATTTTTTTTTAAAAAAAGTCATAGTATAGTATGTCGAAAGTTTTATAAAAAAAAGTCATAGTATAGCATGTCAAAAAAAATTTATAAAAAAAAGTCATAGTATAGCATGTCGAAAATTTTTTATAAAAAAAGTCATAGTATAGTATGTCGAAAGTTTTATAAAAAAAAGTCATAGTATAGCATGTCGAAATTTTTTTATAAAAAAAGTCATAGTATAGTATGTCGAAAGTTTTATAAAAAAAAGTCATAGTATAGCATGTCGAAAAATTTTTATAAAAAAAGTCATAGTATAGTATGTCGAAAGTTTTATAAAAAAAAGTCAGTATAGCATGTCGAAATTTTTTTTTAAAAAAAGTCATAGTATAGTATGTCGAAAGTTTTATAAAAAAAGTCATAGTATATTATGTCAAAAATGTTATGAAAAAAAGTCATAGTATAGCATGTCGAAATTTTTCATGAAAAACGTCATACTATAGCATGTCGAAGTTTTTATAAAAAAGTCATAGTATATTATGTCAAAAATGTTATGAAAAAAAGTCATAGTATAGCATGTCGAAAAATTTCGCGAAAAAGTCATAGTATAGTATGTCGAAAAATTGAGTGAAAAAACGTTATAGTGTAGTATGTCAAAAAAAGTCATAGTATAGTATGTCGAAATTTTTCATGAAAAAACGTCATAGTATAGCATGTCGAAAAAATGTTATAAAAAGTCATAGTATAGTATGTCGAAAGTTTTATAAAAAAAAGTCATAGTATATTATGTCAAAAATGTTATGAAAAAAAGTCATAGTATAGCATGTCGAAAAATTTCGCAAAAAAAAGTCATAGTATAGGATGTCGAAATTTTTCATGAAAAAACGTCATAGTATAGCATGTCGAAAATTTTTTATAAAAAAAGTCATAGTATAGTATGTCGAAAGTTTTATAAAAAAAAGTCATAGTATAGCATGTCGAAAATTTTTTATAAAAAAAGTCATAGTATAGTATGTCGAAAGTTTTATAAAAAAAAGTCATAGTATAGCATGTCGAAAATTTTTTATAAAAGTCATAGTATAGTATGTCGAAAGTTTTATAAAAAAAAGTCATAGTATAGCATGTCGAAATTTTTTTATAAAAAAAGTCATAGTATAGTATGTCGAAAGTTTTATAAAAAAAAGTCATAGTATAGCATGTCGAAAATTTTTTATAAAAAAAGTCATAGTATAGTATGTCGAAAGTTTTATAAAAAAAAGTCAGTATAGCATGTCGAAATTTTTTTTATAAAAAAAGTCATAGTATATTATGTCAAAAATGTTATGAAAAAAAGTCATAGTATAGCATGTCGAAAAATTTCGCGAAAAAAAGTCATAGTATAGTATGTCGAAAGTTTTATAAAAAAAAGTCATAGTATAGTATGTCGAAAAAATTTTATAAAAAAAGTCATAGTATAGTATGTCGAAAGAAATTAGTTGCATTAAAACAAATTTGCGTTAACGCGTTATCAGGTTAACTTTGACAGCACTAAAATAAATGATAAATAAGCCATTAAATGTACCAAAAAAATATTAAAAATTAATGTAGGCATTAATTGATAAAATGTGATATAAATTGATATGTTTTAATTTGCTTCTTTACATTTGTATTAATTCTCCTATCCATCTACTCTATTTAATTTCCCCTTTAATTTATTCTTAACTTTAAAAAAAAAAAAAAATTTTGTTTTATTTTTAAATTTATTTATTACTCATGAAATTGAATGAAATTGCATTTTTTTATTTTGGCAGTTTAATATTAGTATTGCAAATAATCAAGTTTATGTTAGTGCAATAGTATTAATATAATGTAGTTTAATTTTAGTAATGCAAATTATCTAGTTCAATATTAGTAATGCAAAAAAAAGTATAGCATGTCAAAAAAAGTCATGGTAGTTTGTCGAAAAATTTCATAAAAGAAGTCATAGTATAGTATGTCATAGCTTCATTACTGTCTTCACTTTAAATGTGTCCCCGTCTCTCTGAGCTTCCAGGTAGGTTGATCACAGACTCAGACTGCTGCTGCCTCCTGCTGGCCAACAGCCTCATCAAAAAGTCATAGTATAGCATGTCGAAAATTTTGTGAAAAAAAGTCATATAATAATATTAGCAAATAGTGATTAACCATGTTATTGATGAATATTGATAACATGTGAACAGAGACTCGGTGAAGACAAACTGACTTGAATCTTTTTATTGTCAGAAAATCTTGGTGCGTGTTTACAAACGGCGACCGCGACGTCCGCCCTTTCTCCTGGTGGAGTCGGAGGGGATCGGAGTGACGTCCTCTGAGCAGACACACAGAGAAGAAGAAGAAACAGGAAGTTAGACATCAACACGTTTAGCTTTACACTGGTAGTGACTTTAAAGGATGTTCTTCCATTTCAGATGGAAACATTCAATTTATTGGATTTTGTGTCTAAAGGTTCTGAAATGTAACTTATTTACTTGTGGAAAACTGAAGAAGAATATTTAAACAAGTTTTAATGCAAATTACCTCAAAATATGTTTATTTATTTGAGTACAGCAGCAACATATACTTGTTATTCTTGTGTGTTTTCTGGAATTACGTTGTTAAATAGAGATGATAAATGATGTAGTGGAGTAGAAGACGATGGAAATACACACTTAACTAAACACATGCGTTTATGTTGCTGCTGTACAATTATTAATAAACATATTTTGAGGTAATTTGCATTAAAACATGTGT
The DNA here is from genome assembly GCA_916701275.1 of Sebastes miniatus. NCBI lineage: Eukaryota > Metazoa > Chordata > Actinopteri > Perciformes > Sebastidae > Sebastes > Sebastes miniatus. Next base: position 11,040 of record CAKALS010000470.1, read on the forward strand.
ATGTGTATGTATATATATATATATATATATCCTACAGATGTTAGGTTGGTTTTTAAAGTGTTAACATCAACAGAGGAGAAATCTAATGAACGATGTTACCATAGAAACGAGACCAACCCGGTTACATCATTCACGTTAACAGTTTAATAACAGAGACTCACCGATGCGTCCGATCTTCATGCCGGATCGAGCCAGCGCTCTGAGAGCTGACTGAGCTCCAGGACCTGGAGTCTTTGTCCTGGAACAGGTTCAACAACACAACGGTTAATAATACTGATCAATAACTACACTTGATCAATGACTATTAAATTATATATTTTTTAATTATTAGTACTAGATATTGTTAATTTTTTATTATTATAGTTTTAAATATTAGTATTAGTAATTATTATATTTTAATATTTAAAAAAAAAAATCAGTACTAGTCATTATTTTAATTTGATATAGTTGTTTTAATTATTAGTACTAGTCATTAATATAATATTCATATTTTTTTTAAATATTAGTACTAGTCATTATATTTCTTACATTATTATTGTAATATTTTTTTAATTATTGTTTTAATAATGAGTACTAGTAATTATAATTTTTATATTTGTTTTAATTATTTGTACTCTAATCATTATTAATATAATATTAGTACAAGTCATAGTTTGAATTTTTTTTTAATTATTGTTTATATTTGTACAAGTGATTATTTTTTTAATCATTAGTACTGGTCATTATTATTAATATTAAGTCATATTATAAAAACATCTTCATATTTAGAAAATCTGAGTAAAAGTAGTTTAAGCTGATTATTAATCAGTCTGACATTATAACCGCTCCATGAGGACGCATCACTTCGTAAATGTAATCAAGTATTGACCGAGTTCATCTTTGCATGTAAACTATTAATTAAAAATCAATACAGTGTCACAAAACACAATATCCCCATGTTCAATTTTTTTGATATTTTCTTACAGCCCTATTTTTTATTATTTCTATCTGTCTATCTATTTATCTATCTATCTATCTATCTGTATATATATATGACAGTAAACAGAAATGTTTAATTTTCATTTAAAACTATAGATTTAAATCAGGAATCATAAATCTAATGAACCAGATGTTGGTTTTAGTGTCTACGTCTCCACATGATGTTTATTAATTAACTAATCAGATTAATTAATATGTTGATTATTCTGCTCATTAATTGGTTGTTTAGTCAAAAGCTCTGTTATTATCATGACATTATAAAAGCAGCAGATCTTCACGAGGCTCAACTACAAAATTATATTTAAAAATAAATCCTCGTTTGACTCTTTGAGGAACCAGACAGGTGTAGAGACAGACAGGTAATCATGCAGACAGACAGACAGTGAGGTACCTGTTTCCTCCGGTGGCCCTCAGCTTGATGTGCAGCGCCGTGATCCCGAGCTCTTTGCAGCGCTGAGCGACATCCTGAGCGGCCAACATGGCGGCGTACGGAGACGACTCGTCTCTGTCGGCCTTCACCTTCATCCCACCGGTCACACGGCAGATCGTCTCCCTGGAAACACACAAAGAGTTAGCTAAACGTAATGGATAAACCATAGAAATGGAAAAGTAGAACAGACATTTTCTGGTAGTTGGACTAGTACAAGTGAAAATGGCGATAGTTAAAGCGTTGTCGCAGCTCGCCGCTCCAGAGACGGTCACTGGCGACTGGTTAGTTCAGTAGCTAGCGGGTTTTTCTACGGAGCAGCGCTGGTTAACTTTCCTACCTCAATAAGTCTCTTAATATTTATGCAACAGACCAGATGATTAATTAGACCAGTCTAACCGGACAATCTGAGACTAATCTTAATCTAAGTTCATGCAGCTGGTCCACCTGCAGCGGACCGTACAGACAACCATCACTGGACTAAACATGAGGATTCTGTTTGTGAAGGTGTATTGTGATGACATCAGAGATATGATGATGATGATGAAGAGGAGGTCAAACTGAATGTGTGTCATGTTGCGCTGAGTTATAAACGAGAGAAGAAGACTTACTTCCCGGAGAGGTCGGTGACGTGGACGAAGGTGTCGTTGAAGGAGGCGAAGATGTGACAAGTTCCAAACACGTTTTCTCCTTCGGCGACCTGAGGACCCAGACTGATCACCTGCTCCTCCTTCTTCTCCTTCCCTTTACGAGGAGCCATCGTCTGAGGAGGAGGAAGAGGAGGAAGAGTTAGACATCAGATTCAAACACAGACATATTACATTACATCTCATCCAGCAGCAGCTCGTTTATGTGAAGGACAAGAATAGTCTAAATAGTATAGTCAATGTGTGCTCCAACATTAGTGGAGTTCAGCAGAAGAATTTCAGCCAACCAGAACACATTGTTTGAGCTGAATTCTCTCTGATGTGTTCAGACCGACGTTATAATAATATAATGTGCCTTTAAGGAGAACAAATCCTTACTCCAGGTCCTTTATCCTTCTGCTGTTACGCTGCTGAACAGACCATATCCATTTTATATGACTGTTATTAGAGGAACTTTAAGATATGTTGTTCTTATTTATTGTTTCTTATTTTGGGGGATTTAATTACCATAATCATATGTATTTATATGGTTCTTATTGTAACTTGTCCCTCCAACTGCCCATGCCTTTAATATGTTTCCTTTGACTTAACTAATTATTGGTTGTCTGTTGTGTGGATGGATGGATGGACTGGGAATGCTACAAATGAATTGCCCCCTTGAGGATAAATAAACTGAACTGTTTATGATCTCAGAGTGAAATCAACATTTAAAAACACGCCGACCTGCAGACGACTGAACATCCATCCAGTGAAGAAGAAAAGTAGAACTACAGTTTGATTTTACACCAAAATCATTTAATCACCGCAGACAGAGGACGTTATATTAGATGCATTAAAGGACAACTCCCTCAGAAACTTTACAACTCAAATGTTGGATAACTACAAAGTCCCGTTAATATTTATGGTAAAATAAGTTGTTGCTTGTTGTTCTGTTTTTGTATTTTGACATAATATGCTATGGTCCAACCACTAATGAATCATATTTACCTCTGTACTCTGAATAGTATTAACCTGAGCCTGTAGGTCCTGTGTTGTATTGTGTATGTGTAGTTTTGATGTTGTAGTTATTGTTAGTAAGGATTGTAATGTGATTGTGAACTGAAATGTAACCCAACAGTTCAAAGTGATTTAAGTGGACTCCAGGAAGAACAGCTGGGTTTCAGCCACAGCTGATGGAGATCCCAATAAAAGATAAAAGATAAAACTCAAACTGAACATCTTTAAAGCAATTACTTCAAAATAAAAGCTTGTGGATGGAGAAGCTGCAGGTGTTTTCACTGCAGACTGAAGTTAGTTAGCTTCACCTGCACTTCCATCAGACTGCCTTCTACCTGTCGTATGTTTGAACTTGAACTCTTTAAAGCATCTTCAGATGAAGTGGAGCTGTGTCCGGTGATGGAACCACCTGGTTGAGCAGCTCACATGGTGGCGAGATGCTAACGTTAGCATGTTAGCTTCTACCAACCAGAGTAAAGCGAGTCTCACCTGAGCTGTTTCACCTGGTTTACTTGTTAGGGTATAAACCCCGTCGCTGTGACTCGTTAGACTTTAATAACTAACAGAATAAGCGCTGTTTCTCTGCTAGAAGGAGAGAAGATGGCGCCCTGTAGCAGCAGCTCGTCTTCACTCAGAAACACGGACACTAAAAACCTCGAAAAACAACATTTAACCTTCACTCAGAGAAACAATTCCACCGCGAACACGACCCGGCGTCATCATAGATTACCTCCAGACACGTGAGATGCTCGGATGTTCAGCTGGGAGGCAGATTGGAGCGGATTTAATGAGAGCAGAACTCACCTCTGTGTGTCTCTCAGCGAAGCAGAAACAAGAAAAGGACAGAACTTCCGCTTCCGGGGCACAAGATGACGCGACACTTTATACATCCGGTCCAGCTGCTGCTTCTGCCGCTGCTGCCGCCACGTGGTCTCTGCAGGAACTACAACTTATTAGTATTTATAAAATAATAATAATATTATTATTATTATTGTATAAAACACATTTAATTAAATATAAGATAAAATATATTTTATTTCATATTTAATATATCTTATTTTATATTAGATTTTATTTTATACTATGTAATTATAGTATAAAATAAAATATATTACATAATTATAATATTATAATATATATGTATATATACATATACATATATATGTATATGTATATATGTATGTGTATATAGATATATATACATGGTAGAATATGTATAGAAAATAATCAATTTGGATAAAATTGTGCACTTTGAATATACATAGAGAAAACCAAATTATTTATTAATTAAAATTATTTTATTTCTTACTCACGTGTTAATATTATAGATTATTATTATTATTATAAATAATAATAATTTATTATATTAACATTAATATTATATTATTAATAACATTAATAATAATACTTATTATTAATAATATTATTATATAAAACACATTAAATTAAATATAAGATAAAATATATTTTATTTTATATGTAATATATTTTATTTTATATTATATAATTATAATATAAATGTATATATACAGTACACACATATATATGTATATGTATATATATATATACATATATATATATACATATTTATAGTAGAATGTGTGTAGAAAATAATCAATTTGGATAAAATTGTGCACTGTGAATATACTTATATACTTAAAATGCATCAGTGATATTAATCCTCAAACGCAGTATTGAACGTTTTATTTGTGTGATAATAAAATGAAGTTTACGGAGTTTGACGACGGTGAGAACAGACCAATCAGAGGGCAGCGTTTGACCACCTGTTTATTTACAGAAACACTTTGAACACGATGCAGAAGAAGAAGAAGAAATACTCCAAAAAACTACAAAAGAAAAAAAGATTAAAATCACTCTCTCTCTCTCACACCGAGCATGCAGCGCTGGAGTCAGTTAATACAGTACAGTACAATATCCATCATAGTAGAAAAAGCCGATTATTGATCACTGATTATTGATTGTGCAGAGCGTGAACATGGTGGACGGGAAACAGCCGGAAACAGCCGGAAACAGCCGGAAACAGCCGGACCGACCGCTGCATTTTATTCCCTCAGACAGAAATGAAAACATGAATGTTTCTTTATTTTATTAATTAATTAAGTGTTTTTATTTTCATTTCTGTTTCTGGAAGGAAAAAAACCAACCGATCAATAAACCCAGTGAGCTTCAGACTGACACCGACCTTTAATCTAATTACAGGTTCAATAAAGAAACACAACTGAAGACTTTAAAGAATAAATCTGATCTGAAATGTTGCCGTTTCTTTAAATACCCCAAAAAGTGTGCAGAGTCTGTTTGGTACCTGAGTTCCTGTCTGTTTACATTCTATTATTACTCACTTATTATTACAACAGTTTTAAGGCAGATTATTTCTTTTAGACTAAATATCTTAAAATTTTAATTCATCTCAAAATAAAATAATATATATATATATTTTTTTTTTATTCTCAACCAAAAAATAATAAACCTGAGAGCAGAGACACTAAATATAACTGAACACTTAAATTAATAAATACAATAATGAATATTGTTTTTTTCACGTCATATTTCTGAGAGATTTGGGGGTTTAATGACATTAAGAGTTTATATTTACACACATATTTCCCCCTTTCTAAGGCTGATCGATATATTTATTAATATTCCAAAACTTTGATGCAAAAACTAAAGAAAATTAATTTATATTTTCCACCTAAATTAAATATGTGACATTGAATAGATTTAAAATAGCATTTAAAGGATATATATATATACAGTCGGGGGATTAGTTGTTTCTGTCAACAAACCAGACTTCAGTTAAAATTTATGGAATTTACTTTGAAATGTTTTTGGCGTAAACGCTCCTGAAACAGCCAGACAATTATTTATGTGTATAAAAACAAACTAAATAAATAATAATAATAATAATAATAATAATAATAGTTTAAAACAAACAACTTTAAGGTTTAAGGTATCAGTCGTGAAGACGCTGAGTCAGTTCGATAGCACTGTTAGCATTTAGCATTCCTAACTGTAACCAGTGCATGCTGTTAGCCACAAACTAGCACGTTAGCTTGTTAAGAACCTGATATCTTGTGGCCAGAGGGGGGGGGGGGCTAATGAATGCTAACCATGCTAACAATGCTAACAGTTTCCATCCCGCTGCTGTTTCCCGTCAGGTGACTAACGAGCTCTCAGGTGAGGCTGCAGGTAGACGTCCAACCGTGGATCAAACAGCAGACGAACGAGTCGTCTGCAGGTTGGACGTCGCTGCTTTAAGGTCATGAAGATAAAATACACAGCAGCCACTGAACATCTGGTCAAAACAGGAACAACATCTGTCCATTAGAATAACGAAGTGAAATCTGCTTTAAGATTCTTCAGTTTCAGTTTCAAGCAAAAACACCAAAAACACTCTTAAAAAATGACATTGCAGATATCTCCTCTCAGCACGGATAAATCAAACTTTCAAGTGTCTTAAAAGGTCAAAGTGGAGTTTGTTGCTTTAGAAAACACACACTAGAAAACAGCCATTCACTCTGCAGGCGCCATTTGGAGTCCCGACTGTGTTCACACTGTTTATGATGAGGCTGAAACTCAATATTATATATATATATTATAATATTATAACCTTTATTTTAATGTGTGTTACAAACATCACAGCGTTTAACAAGCTGAAAGACTGAATATTTTAATTTGATTAATAATATAAATATTTCAGATGCATTATTTGTGTTTATGTTGGAGCTGATTTGTGGAAAGAAATCTGAATATTTCCGGAAAAATTGTGACAAAAAAAATTGGGGGTGAATTAACGGGAAAAAAACAAAAAAATAACAAATTTACGAGAAACAAATTGGATATTCTCTGAAAACAAAATGATAAATCAACAAGAAAAAAATAAATAACATACGTGCCAAAGTCTCGGATATTCTCTGATTATAAATTAGTAAATTAACGAGAAAAAATAATTAAATTAATTAGAAAAAAACTTGGATATTCTTTGAGAATAAATTAGTAAATTAATGAGAAAAAACAAAAAAACTGAATACTATTAATATTTGAAATGATTATTTGTGTTTAGTCGGAGCTGATTTCCTGAAATCCTGATTTTAAAATCACTGAAAATCTGAACAGAGTCTGGTGACGAGTGATCGGACGGATTCTGAGCTCAATAGAATTAATAATTCATAATCCATCCAATCCAACAGTTATTAGAGCGGGGACGCCAAATGGCACCAAGATGTGGAGTAAATTAAAGGGTAGCGGCGCTGTGGCGAACACGTTCAGCGGTTGCTATTAGAGGACCTGGAGTCGCTCGCTATAATATACATCATACTGAGAAAAGAATGAAGCTCATAAAACACGATGCGTTCTCTACACACGGCGAGCAACGGCACGTCTGATTCCAACATTAAAAAGCTTTTAAATATACAAATACCATATATATCTATAATAATAATAATATGAAAGTAATAATGTGATTGTACAAAGTTCTACATTCTCCCGACGGTAAAAAGCAGCTTGAAGCTTCTGAGACGAACACCAACGGGTCAAAAGTCGCAGAATATCAAAGAGCCGGCGGTTTGTTAGCTCGCGGTTAGCAGACACCATTGCTCCCGGTGAGGAATGCTAACAAAGCTAACAAGTCAGAGTCGTGTCACCGGAGAGCCGGCGAACAAAAAGGCAGAAAGCAGAAAACACAAAACACAAAGTCAAGTCCTGCATGCAGAAAATCACATCGTCTGTACAGAAACACTGAAGCACTGAGGAGGAAGAAACACGAGCTCTCCGTACAGAACTCAACAACACATCACACGTTTTAGTTTCCCACAAAACCTCAAATCTCCTGGAACAGAATTCACCGACTGAACCGCTGAACACGGGCGGCTTCACCAGTTATTATATATCATTAAAAAAGGAAAGCAAACAGAGATATGAGGTTTCACACAGCGACCACGCCGCCGACACACCGACACCACCGCCAGAGTGTCCTGAAGTACGGAGGCTCAGAGGAGACAAAAAAACACCAACAGGAAGTGTCTCAACATTAATCTGCTGCTTGTAAATGAGACTAGATCACGGTGCAGATCAATGTCGGAATATGTGTTTCATTTGTGTCCCTTTCATTATGATTTTGTAAATATCAAATTTTTATATTATTATTTTGCATATAGGAGTTATTTGATTTGTTGATCAAAATGTGACAATGTTCATGTAAAAAAAATCAATAAAATACTAATAAACGAGTTAACTAAATTAACGAGAAAACCCCCCCAAAGAATTACAAAAACTCGGATATTTAAATTGGTAAATTAACAAGAAAAAAAACTTGGATATTCTGTCAGATTAAAGTGGTAAATCTAAAATACTATTTGCAAAAAAGAAACACCAACAGGAATGAAATACATGAATTAAATCATGTTTCTGTTCAAATGTAAACAGCATAACGTATATGAAGACATACATGTCTTTTGTTTTTTTAGCATATAGTTATTGTTAATAACCGTTAAAATGTATGTTTTTGTTCACCGTTTAATGTCCAAATCTGAAGGATGAACAACTTCTGTTTGTTTCTCTAAAATCAATTACAACCTTAAAAAAAAGTATGTTTTATAAAATATTTAATTCACATTATTAAATTTTTTTATATTCATGTAAACTTGTGTCAGTTATTTTGTCCCTTCTGGCCCTCCGTACTGATGAGCGTTTTGAAGGTCGGTCCCGGCGACAGATGACAGGTGATTGTGTCGGTGATTCTGATTGGCCGTCTAAGCATCACTGATTTTACTCTGTGCATTTTTTTTTACTTCTGAAAACAATCAAGAGTCGGCGCCATTCTGCATCCCCAAACGGACCAACAATGTGACTAACGGAGGTCCAGAAACGACTCTCTGATTCTGTTTTATTTAATTTAATGTAATTAATAATGTATTTACATTCTTTAAATCCTTTTTTTTAAACTTCAGTTAGGTTGAACTTTATTTTGGATTTAGGAGCTAAAACAGAATCAGGGAGCTTCGTCTGTCCTCCTCATGTCTCCTTCCTTCCTTTCCTACTTCCTTCCTCCTCTCACAAACATGTTGTAAAGTTTCTTCTGCAGTTCGTTAAGGTACCTCGTTAAGGCCCTCCTCGTTAGGACACCTGTCGGGGGGGTGGAGGCGTGGCTGTTCATGGAAGATTGCAGGTCGGAGAGCGGTGGAAGGTGGCGGCGCTCTCCGAGCCCGATGGAAGCAGAGAGATGAACGTCCAAACCTCATTTCACTGAACTGCTCGTTAGAATATTAATAAATATTAAATATTACATTTGATCTGTTTCATGATGTTTCAGAGACGCTGCAGGTTCAACGTCATAACTTCATTATTAGTGTTTTAATGGGATATTAATGAATGAATTAATGGATCCTAATATATTAAGTTATTGGCATTAAAAAACCTCTTAGTATAATATAATAATTCACGCATCCATCATGAATTTTCAACAGATTATTATTATTATATATTTTATATTATAGGGCCATTGTAGGTAAAAAAAACAAAATTACAGGGGCCATTAATATAATATTACTAGGAAAAAATAGGACATTCTCTGAAATGAAAGTGGTAAATTAACGAGAAAAAAACTAAAAATTAAGGAGAAAAAATACCTAACAATGTTACGAGAAAAAAAAATTGGATATTCTCTGAATTTAAAGTTGCAAAAAACTAAAAATTTACGAGACAAAAGACAACAAATATTATTATGTATAATAATATTCAGAGAGTATCCAGTACTCCCTCTGAATATTATTATATATAATAATATCCTATAATTATGTTTTATTTGACCTACAATGGCCCGATACGCCGTCGTATCAATTATCCTCAAATTCAACTAAACTTACACCTCGATTTAATAAAAGAGTCCCCATTAATTAATTAACATGTAACATTATTTTATAATAATTAAGGTAAATTTGACCCCTTAAAAATCCCTTAATTGATGCAGAAGACCTATTAAAACCCCATTAATACATTTCAGTCCATTAATGTATCTTTAAACTGTTAAAGCTGTTAAATATCTGAATACTGTGTATTAATAAGTGTCACATATTTATTAACGATGCATTTAGTAATGGGAAAATGTTCCTCTTAAAAATCTACTTTATTTGTTAATTAAGAGCTTTTTAAATGAGATGTTTTCAGAGGGAAATTAACTATAGGGATTAAACTAATTATGGGCTAATGAAGGCTAATTAAAGATTAATTAAAGCTGAATTAAGGACTAATTAAAGACTAATGAAAGGCTAATTAAAGACTAATTAAGAACTAATTAAAGACTAATGAAAGGCTAATTCAAGACTAATTAAGAACTAATTAAAGACTAATGAAAGGTATTTTAGGGAGCCAGATGCGAAGTCGGTCCTGTCAATCATCCCGACGGAGGAGATAAGAGGTTTTCACACATTATTACAATCTGAGCAGCTGATTGGCTGATCACACGAGGGGGCGTGGCTGAAGTCCAAAGGAGCCGAGAAGAGGAAGCTGATTGGTCGATCGTACAGTTCACTGCTCTCTGGCCCCGCCCCCTCGTCTCCTCTCAAACTTCCTGTCTGGTGTCACACGCCTGACCTGCTGTCAATCAATCAGTCGTCAAGGCAACGGGGGACCCGTCAAAGACCCGCCCGCTCTGGAAGTTAGCTGGATGGACGACAGAGAAGGAGAAGAAGAAGAAGAAGAAGAAGGAGAAGAAGAAGAAAAAAAAAATATTTATAATATTTTAATATTTTAAAAATTTTTAGAAAATATTTATACTGTATATATATAAATAAATATGTATAAATATAAATATAAAACTATATATATGTTTATATGTATATAAACATATATATAAAATAACGCTCCAAACTTCCACTAAATGTTGACGAGGACAACCTGTGATGTCCTCGTCCAGAGGCGTCCCTTGTCTTCCGTAGAGACATGTTAATATCAGCTGACCTCTGAACTGTTCTTACTTGTTGAGCGTGGAGGCGGAGCCTGAGCGGTGGAAGTGGACGATCTGCCACTTCCCGTCGCGGCGGTGCCACACCCTGGTCTCCTCTGATTGGGCGGTGCGAGGCGTCCCGTTGGCGTCGATGTACTGAGTCACTCTGATGTAGGCGATGCAGGCGGCCTCGTCTCCCACCAGGTGGATGTGAGGGTTCAGGATGGTGGTGTGGACCGGTTTACTGTTCTTAGACCACACTGAGGACACACAGAGACACCTGGACAGGTGAGCGGGACTGGAGACAGGAGGACGATCCTGTCCTCGTCTCTACGTGGACATCAGTTAATGAGTCATAAATCACAACGAGACAGTCAACCATGCAGGAAGTTTGGTTCAGCTCACAGTTTTCAAAATAAAAGCGGTGGAAGTCGAGTCCTTCGACCAGATTCCCCAACGCCTCGGGCTCGAACGCTGTCACCGCCGGGTCACACATCTTACTGAGGACACAGAGGGACAGGCTCACTGAGAGGACAGACAGGTTTACTGAGAGGACAGACAGGTTTAGTGAGAGGACAGACAGACAGGTTTACTGAGAGGACAGACAGATTTACTGAGAGGACAGACAGGTTTAGTGAGAGGACAGACAGACAGGTTTAGTGAGAGGAGAGACGGGTTTACTGAGAGGAAAGACAGGTTTACTGAGAGGACAGACAGGTTTAGTGAGAGGACAGAAAGACAGGTTTACTGAGAGGACAGACAGGTTTACTGAGAGGACAGACAGGTTCACTGAGAGGACAGATAGGTTCACTGAGAGGACATACAGGTTCACTGAGAGGACAGACAGGTTCACTGAGAGGACAGACAGGTTTACTGAGAGGACAGACAGGTTTACTGAGAGGAAAGACAGGTTTACTGAGAGGACAGACAGGTTTACTGAGAGGACAGACAGGTTTACTGAGAGGAAAGACAGGTTTACTGAGAGGACAGACCGGTTTACTGAGAGGACAGACAGGTTTACTGAGAGGACAGACAGGTTTACTGAGAGGACAGACAGACAGGTTTACTGAGAGGACAGACAGGTTTACTGAGAGGACAGACAGGTTTACTGAGAGGAGAGACAGGTTTACTGAGAGGACAGACAGACAGGTTTACTGAGAGGACAGACAGGTTTACTGAGAGGACAGACAGGTTTACTGAGAGGAGAGACAGGTTCACTGAGAGGACAGACAGGTTTACTGAGAGGAGAGACAGGTTTACTGAGGGGACAGACAGACATACAGGTTCACTGAGAGGACAGACAGGTTTACTGAGAGGACAGACAGGTTTACTGAGGAGAGACAGGTTTACTGAGAGGACAGACAGGTTTACTGAGAGGACAGACAGACAGGTTTACTGAGAGGACAGACAGGTTTACTGAGAGGAGAGACAGGTTCACTGAGAGGACACACAGGTTTACTGAGAGGACAGACAGGTTTACTGAGAGGACAGACAGGTTTACTGAGAGGAGAGACAGGTTTACTGAGAGGACACACAGGTTTACTGAGAGGAGAGACAGGTTTACTGAGGGGACAGACAGACACAGGTTCACTGAGAGGACAGACAGGTTTACTGAGAGGACAGACAGGTTTACTGAGAGGACAGACAGGTTTACTGAGGAGAGACAGGTTTACTGAGAGGACAGACAGGTTTACTGAGAGGAGAGACAGGTTCACTGAGAGGAGAGACAGGTTTATTGAGAGGAGAGACAGGTTTATTGAGAGGACAGACAGGTTTATTGAGAGGAGAGACAGGTTCACTGAGAGGACAGACCGGTTTACTGAGAGGACAGACAGGTTTACTGAGAGGACAGACAGGTTTACTGAGAGGACAGACAGACAGGTTTACTGAGAGGAGAGACAGACATACAGGTTTACTGAGAGGACAGACAGGTTCATTGAGAGGACAGACAGGTTTACTGAGAGACAGACAGGTTCACTGAGAGGACAGACAGGTTTACTGAGAGGACAGACAGGTTTACTGAGAGGACAGACAGGTTTACTGAGAGGACAGACAGGTTTACTGAGAGGACAGACAGGTTTACTGAGAGGACATACAGGTTCACTGAGAGGACAGACAGGTTTACTGAGAGGAGAGACAGGTTCACTGAGAGGACAGACAAGTTTACTGAGAGGAGAGACAGGTTTACTGAGAGGACAGACAGGTTCACTGAGAGGACAGACAGGTTTACTGAGAGGACAGACAGGTTTACTGAGAGGAGAGACAGGTTTACTGAGAGGACAGACAGGTTTACTGAGAGGAGAGACAGGTTCACTGAGGGGACAGACAGACATACAGGTTCACTGAGAGGACAGACAGGTTTACTGAGAGGACAGACAGGTTCATTGAGGGGACAGACAGACAGGTTTACTGAGAGGAGAGACAGATTTACTGAGAGGACAGACAGGTTCACTGAGAGGAGAGACAGGTTTACTGAGAGGACAGACAGGTTCATTGAGAGGACAGACAGGTTTATTGAGAGGACAGACAGGTTCACTGAGAGGAGAGACAGATTTACTGAGAGGACAGACAGGTTCACTGAGAGGAGAGACAGGTTTACTGAGAGGAGAGACAGGTTTACTGAGAGGACAGACAGGTTTACTGAGAGGAGAGACAGGTTCACTGAGGGGACAGACAGACATACAGGTTCACTGAGAGGACAGACAGGTTTACTGAGAGGACAGACAGGTTTATTGAGGGGACAGACAGACAGGTTTACTGAGAGGAGAGACAGGTTTATTGAGAGGACAGACAGGTTCATTGAGAGGAGAGACAGGTTTACTGAGAGGACAGACAGGTTCATTGAGAGGACAGGCAGGTTTAAGTCAGTACAGTTTTTTCACAATAAAAGTCCTGTTATATTCATTCTACTTTAACATACTGGGGGACTTTCACAATAAGAGCCTTGTTACATACGTGTAGCTCTCAAAGTCTCCGTTGCTGATTGCCTCGATGAGCTGCTCCGTCACCTTAATGATGTCCTGTTTCCTCACTGAGACAGACAGACAGGTAGACGGACAGAGAGACAGACAGAGAGAGACAGACAGAGAGACAGACAGAGAGACAGACAGACAGACAGACAGACAGACAGGTTAGTATAGTCGTCAGCTGAAGCGTCTTTATATTTCCTGTCAATCATCAGTGAGTTGAGCTGTAAACGGTGTGTGTGTGTGTGTGTGTGTGTGTGTGTGTACCTCTGGTATCTTCATCCTCGATGGTGGTGTTTGTGCTCTCAGATGATTCCTATAACGACAACAACAACAGTAACAGCAACGACAACGGCAACGACGTCAACATCGACAGCATCGACAACAACAACAGCGACGACAACGACGACAGCGACAGCAACGACGACAGCAACAACAACAACAACAACGACGACGACAGCAACAACAACAACGACAATAACGACAACAGCGACGACAAAGACGACAGCAACGACGACAGCGACAGCAACAGCAACAACGACAACAACGACGACAGCAACAACGACGACAATAACGACAACAACGACGACAGCGACAACGATGACAGCGACAGCAACAACGACAACAACAACGACGACAACAGCGACAACGATGACAGCGACAGCAACAACAACAACAACAACGAAAACAGCAACAACGACAACAGGGACAACGAGAGCAACAACGACGACAATGACAGCAACGACAACAACAACGACGACAACAACGACGGAAGCAACAACAACAACAACGACAGCAACGACAACAACAATGACGACAACAATGACAATGACAACAACGACAACGACGACAGCGACAACAACGACGACAACGATGACACGGACAACAACGACGACAGCAACAACAACAACGACAGCAACGGCGACAGCAACGACGACAGCGACAGCAACGATGACACGGACAACAACGACGACAGCAACAACAACAACGACAGCAACGACGACAGCGACAGCAACGAAGACGGCGACAACAGCGACAGCAATGACAACGACAGCGACGCCCCGCAGCAACGACGCCAGCAATGACAACGACGACAACAACAGCAACAACAATAATGATGATGATAACAATAACAATAATAAAAACAATAATAATGATTATAATCATAATTATTATAATTATAATAACAAAAACAATAAAAATAATATTATTATTAATAATTATTATTATAATGATGATGATAATAATAATAATAATAATAATAATAGTGATATAATAATAATGATAATAATAATAATAATATTTTTTAATAAGAAGAATTATAGTAGTTACCTTGACCCCGTCGGCCTTCTTACCACTCTTTCCTCCTGAACGAGGGATGAAAACGAAGAGGAAAAGAAGCAGCAGAGTCAGAAAGAAAGGAATGAACGCAGAGAAGAGGAGAGACAGCATCGTGCCGACAACCGCTGCCTACGTGCCCTTCAGCAAACTGACGGGAAATACTTCAAAATAAAATAAAAGTTAAAACTGTGAGTGTAGATAAAGTAAAGTAAAGTGTTGAAGAAGAAGAAGAAGAATGCAGAGCTGGTTCAGCCTCAGAGAGAGAGAGAGACAGCTGAGGGTCAGTCAGAGAGCTCAGGACAGATAAACACATTCCTGTCTGTTCACACTCTGACTACACCTCTCAGATAATAACAATAATAATAATAATATATCATATATCATATTAAAGATTAAAGATTAAAGAAGTAAATCAAATACTGATATTAAACTTAGTAAAGTTAATGAAACTAAGTCGACATGTTGTAAGAGTTTTAATGTTCTGATCCGGCTGGAAACATGTCTGACGGTGGTTTCCCTGCTATCTATAGGTCTGACAGCTGCCACACACACACACACACACACACACACACACACACACACACACACACACACACACACACACACACACACACACACACACACACACACACACACACACACAGTGTTAACCTGATAATTGTGAGTAAGCCGGCAGCTGATTGGCTACCGCCTCTGTGAGTTTAACCCTCTGCTGCTGCGACACTGACGGATCAGAGACGGAAGCAGCTGATGATCTTACCGGAGAAATTCCTGGTGGCCAACATGGTGGTGAGGATGGCTCCCTGGAAGGAAAGGAGGAGACAAGGACAAAGGAAGGAAGGAAGGAAGGAAGGAAGGAATTTAATGACTTTCACATTAAAAGACAAATATCTGAGTTTGTTTTGATCAAAAACTGTTTAAAGAACAAAATGGAATTTAAATTGAAAATCAGAAACTGAAGCCTCTGACCTTTGACCTCTGACATGTGACCTCTGACCTCGGCCTACCTTGAGTTTCCTCCTGGCGTTGAACTTCTTCAGACACTCGACCGTCTCCTGTCTGTGCATACAGGACGCCACCGTGGAGCGATGCTGGGAGGAAGATCACACATCATCATCATCATCATCATCATGAGTTATATATAGTATATAAATATAAGAGCATATATAAACAGGAGAGGCTCACAGAGATCCAGGGGTGTTTGAGCGCCTCGGCTGCTGTGATCCTTTTAGACGGATTGATGGTCAACATCTTGTTAATGAGATCTTTGGCTTCAGGAGTCACCGTGTCCCATTCAGGAGACGGAAACTAGGAGGAGGAAGAGGGAAGGAAGGAAGGGAAGGAAGCAAGGAAACAGTGAGGCAGTGGCTGTGTCCTCCCTCTCTATGCAGTTCTATGTAGAGGACCAATAAAGGCCACGGTGTTAGCTAGCTGGAGGCTAAACAAAGGAAAGACTGGAGGCTAACGCTAGCAGTGGGCTAAAGCTACACATCTAAAATGTCCTCTTGCTGTGTTGTTGGCTGAATCCAGATCTCACAGACATGAGAGATGAGTAACTGTGATTGGAGGCTCTAGAGCTACAATATCAGAGAAGCGTTTCAGAGACGGAGAGTAAATGATGCTAATAGTTAGCCTTCTGCTAACAGCAGCTAACGTGAGCCGTTAGCTGCTGTTAGCAGAAGGCTAAACTATTATCAACCCTTTCTCTCCGTCTCTGAAACGCTTATCTGATATTGTCCGACTCTCTTTCTGACTGACTTTACTGAAGGATAGTTAACTATAGACATCCAGAGATTTATACGCCCTCAGTTTATCTTTCCAGTGCTGCCGTCGGCCACCGGCCTGCTGGTCGGACGGCCGGCTACTTAGCTAGCTTAGCTCAATAATTCCACACACAGAAAATGAGGTGAACAAAGTTGTGTTTGTGTTAGCCTCCAGCTAACGCTGTGACGTCATCATGATGACGACATTAAAAGGGTCTTTAGGTCCTCTAGACAGCGAGTAGGTCACAGTCACATGATGACATGCAGAGTCATGTGACTGAAGTGAAGAATCATGTGACCTACATCGTACGCTCCAGCTTTGATCTGCTGGTAGAGACGATGTTGATCTTCATCCCAGAACGGAGGATAACCGACCAATAAGATGTAAAGAATCACACCTGAAAGGGAGAAACAGACACACCTGAGAGGAGAGGAAACAAGGAAGCAAGGAAAGGAAACAAGGAGACAGTAGAGCAGAATATAATCTGACCACAGGCCCAGAGGTCGACTGCTTTGCCGTACGGGTCCTTCCTCAAAACCTCCGGGGACAGATAACCTGGGGTCCCCGCGAAGCCTGTAAACACACACACACACACACACACACACACACACAGATTTATTATTATATTATTTTCAGCATTGTTGTGGCCTGAAACTCTTTATAAAAATCAAAGTAGTACTAGTAGTACTAATACTGCAATAGTACTTCAGTATTAGTATCTGTGAGGTCTTACCAAACCAGGCCTGCTGGTCTCCCTCCACCTCGATGGCAAGGCCGAAATCGGCCAGTTTCACCGCCGCTCCTTTAGACTTCGAGGCCAGCAGCAGGTTCTCTGGCTGGAGACACAGAGGAGATACTAACATGCTAACTCCGCCCACTTGTTTACATGACAGATGCTAACATGCTAACTATAGTATATAATACAATTATAGAATAACACAGTTCTTTTTAAACCCATTACAGACAGACAGGTACCTTCAGGTCTCGGTGGACCACACCCATCTGGTGACAGTGTAGCACCGCCTCCAGAATCTGCTGGATACAGTGACTGTTCACAGGGAGACAGAGGTCAGAGGTCACGTGCACATCTCGTTTCAGTCAGGGTCACATGCATCGATGAGTATTTCCTACCTGGCGTCAGCTTCGCTGTAATATTCTCTGGCTACAATATCTTCAAATAACTCTCCACCTGTTACCCTGAGAGAGAAAACACATCATGGAAACATTAAGGAGTTCAATTAATATGACTCCGTCAACAATGGAACATAATGTGAAGTGATAACAGATTTCTGGACAATATCTGTCGTAGTTTTGTGTTGTTAATGATTTACAATAATTAATGTATTCATACATTTGCATAAAGCAGCATATTTGTCCACTCCCATGTTGATAAGAGTATTAAATACTTGACTAATCTCCCTTTAAGGTACATTTTGAACAGATAAAAAATGTGCGATTAATCGCAATTAAATATTTTAATCAATTGAGAGCCCTAATATATAAATATATAGTATATTGGAAAAGAATAGAGCAGCACTCACAGGTCAAAGATGAGGTAATGATGCAGCTCCTCTGAGATGCTGTCATGTAGCCGAACTGAAAGAAAGAAAGAAAGAAAGAATAGTTCATTGAACCTGTATGTGACTCTGGTTGGACTGATAACTAGCCGGTTAGGCAACAACATACAACATGTAAAGATGCTAGAGGCTAGGCTAGCAGTTTCCCCCTGCTGCGCCCCAGTCTTTATGCTAAGCTAGGCTAGGCTAGCAGTTTCCCCCTGCTGCGCCCCAGTCTTTATGCTAAGCTAGGCTAGGCTAGCAGTTTCCCCCTGCTGCGCCCCAGTCTTTATGCTAAGCTAGGCTAGGCTAGCAGTTTCCCCCTGCTGCGCCCCAGTCTTTATGCTAAGCTAGGCTAGGCTAGCAGTTTCCCCCTGCGGCTCCCCAGTCATTGTGCTAAGCTAGGCTAGGCTAGCAGTTTAAGGTACATTTTGAACAGATATAAAATGTGTGATTAATTTGTGATCAATGGTCATTATATATAGTAATTGATTGACGGCCGTACTGAGGACACGTTGAGTATTTATACTGCAGTAAGATGTCTGAATACTTGATGATTGTAGACGTCTGACTGTTTGTTTGTTTCTGTTCTGAATGTGGAAACTCTGCTTTTATTGTATAATAGGATATATAACTGCTGCCCACACACACGCACACACACACACACACACACACACACACACACACACACACACACACACACACACACACACACACACACACACAGACGCACACAAATCAAATCCCACGGCTGTACTGTGTAGGAGTGTTTCGAGAGAAAAACCTGATTATTTCCTTTCTGAGTGCTTTCACACAGGTGTGTGTGTGTGTGTGTGTAAGTGTGTGTGTGTGTGTGTGTGTGTGTTGCTAGGCAACAGTGTCCTTAGGTGAAGGCATCAAACCCCTCTCTCCTCCTACACACACGCACACACACACGCACACACACGCGCACACACACACGCGCACACACACGCGCGCACACACACAGGGTTACGTAACAGTCCTCGGTATCTGTGGAGCATCACCTGCCCACACAGAGCTCTGATTGGACACTGGGTTCAGCTGCAGCCTCCTGATTGGCCGGTTGGGTCCACGTGAGGTCATATTTAAACATCTGACTGATTCTGGTCAGTTAGTTTCACTTTGTTGTCTGAAGAATTTTAAAGCTGAAGAACAAACTAATTGTGAATTAAACAGGAAGTGCTCCCTTCTGGTTGATTGATCAGTTAGCGTGGTGTTTCTAGTCCGGCTGTTAACACGGAGATCCCATCCTAACATGACTCCAGTACTGAAGCTAAGTAAACTCTTTAAAAAGCCTCTTGGATCAGCTGGAAACGCATCGTCACAGCAACGAACATACAAACATATGATGATCTCATAGACCATGATGCATTGCTGTAGATTAAACTACCAGTTATAGCCTTCTTCTCTGTTAGTAACCATGGTGACGTGTTTAGCGGGCGGAGCGTTAAGTGGAGGCAGAATAACTCTGAACGCGTTAGCTAACGCTGGATTCTGGCAGCCAACAACACAGTAAGAGGACATTTTAGATGTGGAGCTTTAGCCCACTGCTAGCGTTAGCCTCCAGTGTTTTCTTTGGTTAGCCTCCAGCAAATGTTAGCCTCCAGCTAATGTTAGCCCACTGCTAGCGTTAGCCTCCAGTCTTTCCTTTGTTTAGCCTCCAGCTAATGTTAGCCTCCAGCCTTTCCTTTGGTTAGCCTCCAGCTAATGTTAGCCTCCAGCCTTTCCTTTGGTTAGCCTCCAGCTAATGTTAGCCCACTGCTAGCGTTAGCCTCCAGTGTTTTCTTTGGTTAGCCTCCAGCTAATGTTAACTCACTGCTAGCGTTAGCCTCCAGTGTTTTCTTTGGTTAGCCTCCAGCTAATGTTAACTCACTGCTAGCGTTAGCCTCCAGTCTTTCCTTTAGTTAGCCTCCAGCTAATGTTAACTCACTGCTAGCGTTAGCCTCCAGTCTTTCCTTTAGTTAGCCTCCAGCTAATGTTAACTCACTGCTAGCGTTAGCCTCCAGCTAATGTTAGCCCACTGCTAGCGTTAGCCTCCAGTCTTTCCTTTAGTTAGCCTCCAGCTAATGTTAACTCACTGCTAGCGTTAGCCTCCAGTCTTTCCTTTAGTTAGCCTCCAGCTAATGTTAACTCACTGCTAGCGTTAGCCTCCAGCTAATGTTAGCCCACTGCTAGCGTTAGCCTCCAGTCTTTCCTTTGGTTAGCCTCCAGCTAACACCGTGACCTCATCAACAATCTGAGCAGCAGTTGAAAGTAACTAAATACATTTACTCAACTATTGTATTTAAGTACACATTTGAGGTACTTTACTTACTTTTACTCAGAAATGAGTATTTCTACAGAGTAGGTGTTGACCTTTGACCCCTATGAAGTGAAACCTGCTATCCAAACACTGAATGTGTATTATTGAGTGTGATTACTGTGTGGTATTTGTACTTTTACTGCAGTAAAAGCTGTGTGATCAGAGCTGTTGAGTGTTAAAGGAGGAAAACCTCGTCTCCACGGTGATTACATCTCCTCATCAATTAGTAATTACACTCTGGTTGCCGTTAGTAACGCCAACACCTACATAATTCATCACCATCATCATCAAGAGCCCGACAACAGAGAGGAGTACTGACATTGGTAGAAGTACACAACACAGTAACAGTACATGTAGTAACAGTAGAAAGAGTAGTGGTCATAGTATTGTACTCTGTTTTAGTGGTATTATCAGAAGCAGTTGTAGTAGCAGAGGCAGCAGCAGTGGTAGTAGAAGTAGAAGTACAACGAATAGTACTGATGGTAGTTGTACAAGTAGAAGAGGTAGAATGAGCAGTAGTAGTAGTAATCTTAGCAGTAACAGTAGTACTCACTGTATCACTGATAGAAGTAATACATTAGTATCAGTTGCAATACAATCAGTAGTACCTGCAGTTCATATAGTATGTAGTACATGTAGTATGCAGTACATGTAGTATGCAGTTCATATAGTATGTAGTACATGTAGTATGCAGTACATGTAGTATGCAGTACGTGTAGTATGCAGTACATGTAGTATGCAGTACATGTAGTATGCAGTACATGTAGTATGCAGTACGTGTAGTATGCAGTACGTGTAGTATGCAGTACATGTAGTATGCAGTACGTGTAGTATGCAGTACATGTAGTATGCAGTACGTGTAGTATGCAGTACGTGTAGTATGCAGTACATGTAGTATGCAGTACATGTAGTATGCAGTAAATGTAGTATACAGTACATGTAGTATACAGTACATGTAGTATGCAGTACATGTAGTATGCAGTACATGTAGTATGCAGCACGTAGTACCTGTAGTACCTGTAGTACCTGTAGTAGTACTCACCAATATTTGGGTGCTTCAATAAACGACAGATTCGAGCTTCGCGATCCAACTTCTGATGATCTGAAAACACAAACACATTGATCACTGATCACATGATGCTAACGTTGATCACAGGTATTTATGTTAACGTTGATCACAGGTATTGATCACAGGTATTGATGCTAACATTGATCACAAGTATTGATCACAGGTATTGATCACAGCTATTGATGCTAACGTTGATCACAGGTATTGATCACAGGTATTGATGCTAACATTGATCACAAGTATTGATCACAGGTATTGATCACAGCTATTGATGCTAACGTTGATCACAAGTATTGATCACAGGTATTGATCACAGCTATTGATGCTAACGTTGATCACAAGTATTGATCACAGGTATTGATCACAGCTATTGATGCTAACATTGATCATAGGTATTGATCACAGGTATTGATCACAGGTATTGATTACAGGTATTAATGCTAACGTTGATCATAGGTATTGATCACAGGTATTTATGTTAAAGCTGATCACAGGTATTGATGCTAATGTTAATCACAGGTATTGATCACAGGTATTGAACATAGGTATTTATGCTAACGTTGATCACAGGTATTGATCACAGGTATTGATGCTAACGTTAATCAGAAGTATTGATCACAGGTATTGATGACAGGTATTTATGTTGACGTTGATCACAGGTATTTATGATAACGTTGATCACAGGTATTGATCACAGGTATTGATGCTAACGTTGATCACAAGTATTGATCACAGGTATTGATCACAGGTATTGATGCTAACGTTGATCACAAGTATTGATCACAGGTATTGATCACAGGTATTGATGCTAACGTTAGTCACAAGTATTGATCACAGGTATTGATGCTAACGTTGATCACAAGTATTGATCACAGGTATTGATGCTAACGTTGATCACAGGTATTGATCACAGGTATTGATCACAGGTATTGATGCTAACGTTGATCACAGGTATTGATCACAGGTATTGATGCTAACATTGATCACAGGTATTGATCACAGGTATTGATCACAGGTATTGATGCTAACGTTGATCACAAGTATTGATCACAGGTATTGATCACAGGTATTGATGCTAACGTTGATCACAAGTATTGATCACAGGTATTGATCACAGGTATTGATGCTAACGTTGATCACAGGTATTGATCACATGTATTGATCACAGGTATTGATGCTAACGTTGATCACAGGTATTGATCACAGGTATTGATGCTAACGTTGATCACAAGTATTGATCACAGGTATTGATGCTAACGTTGATCACAGGTATTGATTGATGAATTGTGTGACATTCGTTTAAACATTCCATGAGATATTTGGGTGCTGTGTGTTGGATATGAAGTTATTGTTGTGTATTTTTAGTGTTAACAGTATAAATCAGAGGTCATCTGATGTTATTATTCAGTGAACACTCTGACTCCTCTAACTTATGAATTATTGCTCATCATGAACGGTGGCAGATGGTTGTTATATCGATGCCTTTTGTCATGAAGTGTTGCCCTGAATATTAATGTGGAGCTTCTCAGTAGCAGCGCTATAACAACCCGATGTAGCTCTGAGCGCTATCGCTAACAAGCCCCAGGTCCTGCTGGCTCCTCAGATACACCACAATACAGGAAATCTCTCTATCTCTGAGACCAGACCAGTTCAACCTCTGAGACCAGACCGGTTTAACCTCTGAGACCAGACCGGTTTAACCTCTGAGACCAGACCGGTTTAACCTCTGAGACCAGACCGGTTTAACCTCTGAGACCAGACCAGTTTAACCACTAAGACCAGAACAGTTTAACCTCTGAGACCAGTTTAACCTCTGAGACCAGACCAGTTTAACCTCTGAGACCAGTTTAACCTCTGAGACCAGACCAGTTTAACCTCTGAGACCAGACCAGTTTAACCTCTGAGACCAGACCAGTTTAACCTCTGAGACCAGTTTAACCTCTGAGATCAGACCAGTTTAACCTCTGAGACCAGTTTAACCTCTGAGACCAGACCAGTTTAACCTCTGAGACCAGACCAGTTTAACCTCAGAGACCAGACTGGTTTAACCACGTATAAACAGTATATACATACTATATATATGTGTGTATATATCTATGTACAAACTGATGAGTTGGTTTATTATTACTATAAATATTTTTATTACTGAGAAGAGTTGGTTTGCTGCAGTGATGTCACACACAAACTCACACACTGTCAAATGTACAAGGTGTTGCTAAGCAACCGAAGAAAATCTCAGAACCAGAATAGTGAGTGTTTTAAAGGATTCGGAGACAGAAGTTCGGACCAGAGAGACGTCTCCCAGGGCATTCTGGGTAATAATGACAGGTCACATTTACATCCAGTGATGTATTGATCTGAGCCGTGGCTCCTCCTCCTCACCTCTGGCAGACAGTTTCTTGGTGTTGATGATCTTGGCGGCATACTCCTGGCCCGACAGCACCTTCACACAGCGCCGCACCACTGAAAACGCTCCCCTGGAAACAAACAGGAGGAACCAATCAGCTTTTAACAATTACAAAATAATAACATTGTCTCATTTTAACAAGTTTTTACACGTTCCAAGATATATATATATACATATATACTGTATATATTATATATAATATATATATATATATACTGTATATACTATATATATACATAATATATATAGTATATACTGTATATATTATATATACATATATACTGTATATATTATATATAATATATATATATATATACTGTATATACTATATATATACATAATATATATAGTATATACTGTATATATTATATATACATATATACTGTATATACTATATATATATATGTATATAATATATAATATATACAGATATATATATATATCTGTATATACTATATATATATATATACTATATATATACAGACATATATATATATATGTCTGCTAACACTACTAATATTAATACTACTGCTAACACTACTAATATTAATGCTGCTGCTAACACTACTAATATTAATACTACTGCTAATACTACTAATATTAATACTACTGCTAACACTACTAATATTAATACTACTGCTAACACTACTAATATTAATACTACTGCTAACACTACTAATATTAATACTACTGCCAACACTACTAATATTAATACTATTACTAAAATTACTAATATTAATACTACTGCTAACACTACTAATATTAATACTACTGCTAACACTACTAATATTAATACTATTACTAAAATTACTAATATTAATACTATTACTAAAATTACTAATATTAATACTACTGCTAACACTACTAATATTAATACTACTGCTAACATTACTAATATTAATACTACTGCTAACACTACTAATATTAATACTACTGCTAACACTACTAATATTAATACTACTGCCAACACTACTAATATTAATACTATTACTAAAATTACTAATATTAATACTACTGCTAACACTACTAATATTAATACTACTGCTAACACTACTAATATTAATACTATTACTAAAATTACTAATATTAATACTATTACTAAAATTACTAATATTAATACTACTGCTAACACTACTAATATTAATACTACTGCTAACATTACTAATATTAATACTACTGCTAACACTACTAATATTAATACTACTGCTAACACTACTAATATTAATACTACTGCCAACACTACTAATATTAATACTATTACTAAAATTACTAATATTAATACTACTGCTAACACTACTAATATTAATACTACTGCTAACACTACTAATATTAATACTATTACTAAAATTACTAATATTAATACTACTGCTAACTACTAATATTAATACTACTGCTAACACTACTAATATTAATACTATTACTAAAATTACTAATATTAATACTACTGCTAACACTACTAATATTAATACTATTACTAACACTACTAATATTAATACTACTGCTAACACTACTAATATTAATACTACTGCTAACACTACTAATATTAATACTATTACTAAAATTACTAATATTAATACTACTGCTAACACTACTAATATTAATACTATTACTAAAATTACTAATATTAATACTACTGCTAACACTACTAATATTAATACTACTGCTAACACTACTAATATTAATACTACTGCTAACACTACTAATATTAATACTATTACTAACATTACTAATATTAATACTACTGCTAACACTACTAATATTAATACTACTGCTAACACTACTAATATTAATACTATTACTAACACTACTAATATTAATACTACTGCTAACACTACTAATATTAATACTACTGCTAACACTACTAATATTAATACTATTACTAAAATTACTAATATTAATACTACTGCTAACACTACTAATATTAATACTATTACTAAAATTACTAATATTAATACTACTGCTAACACTACTAATATTAATACTACTGCTAACACTACTAATATTAATACTACTGCTAACACTACTAATATTAATACTATTACTAACATTACTAATATTAATACTACTGCTAACACTTACTAATATTAATACTACTGCTAACACTACTAATATTAATACTGATTACTAAAATTTACTAATACTAATATAATACTACTGCCAACACTACTAATATTAATACTATTACTAAAATTACTAATATTAATACTACTGCTAAACTACTAATATTAATACTACTGCTAACACACTAATATTTAATACTATTACTAAAATTACTAATATTAATACTACTGCTACACTACTAATATTAATACTACTGCTAACACTACTAATATTAATACTATTACTAAAATTACTAATATTAATACTACTGCTAACACTACTAATATTAATACTATTACTAACACTACTAATATTAATACTACTGCTAACACTACTAATATTAATACTACATGCTAACCTACTAATATTAATACTATTACTAAAATTACTATATTAATACTACTGCTAACACTACTAATATTATACTATTACTAAAATTACTAATATTAATACTACTTACTAAACTACTAATATTAATACTACTGCTAACACTACTAATATTAATACTACTGGCTAACACTACTAATATTAATACTACTGCTAACACTACTAATATTAATACTACTGCTAACACTACTAATATTAATACTATTACTAAAATTACTAATATTAATATTATTACTAAAATTACTAATATTAATACTACTGCTAACACTACTAATATTAATACTACTGCTAACACTACTAATATTAATACTACTGCTAACACTACTAATATTAATACTATTACTAACACTACTAATATTAATACTTACTGCTAACACTACTAATATTAATACTACTGCTAACACTACTAATATTAATACTATTACTAAAATTACTAATATTAATACTACTGCTAACACTACTAATATTAATACTACTGCTAATACTACTAATATTAATACTACTGCTAACACTACTAATATTAATACTATTACTAACATTACTAATATTAATACTACTGCTAACACTACTAATATTAATACTACTGCTAACACTACTAATATTAATACTACTGCTAATACTACTAATATTAATACTACTGCTAACACTACTATTAATACTATTACTAACACTACTAATATTAATACTACTGCTAACACTACTAATATTAATACTACTGCTAACACTACTAATATTAATACTATTACTAAATTACTAATATTAATACTACTGCTAACACTACTAATATTAATACTACTGCTAACACTACTAATATTAATACTATTACTAAAATTACTAATATTAATACTACTGCTAACACTACTATTAATACTACTGCTAACACTACTAATATTAATACTATTACTAAAATTACTAATATTAATACTACTGCTAACACTACTAATATTAATACTATTACTAACACTACTAATATTAATACTACTGCTAACACTACTAATATTAATACTACTGCTAACACTACTAATATTAATACTATTACTAAAATTACTAATATTAATACTACTGCTAACACTACTAATATTAATACTACTGCTAACACTACTATTAATACTACTGCTAACACTACTAATATTAATACTATTACTAAAATTACTATTAATACTACTGCTAACACTACTAATATTAATACTATTACTAACATTACTAATATTAATACTATTACTAAAATTACTAATATTAATACTACTGCTAACACTACTAATATTAATACTACTGCCAACACTACTAATATTAATACTACTGCCAACACTACTAATATTAATACTACTGCTAATACTACTAATATTAATACTACTGCTAACACTACTAATATTAATACTATTACTAAAATTACTAATATTAATATTATTACTAAAATTACTAATATTAATACTACTGCTAACACTACTAATATTAATACTACTGCTAACACTACTAATATTAATACTATTACTAACACTACTAATATTAATACTACTGCTAACACTACTAATATTAATACTATTACTAAAATTACTAATATTAATACTACTGCTAACACTACTAATATTAATACTATTACTAACACTACTAATATTAATACTACTGCTAACACTACTGCTAACACTACTAATATTAATACTACTGCTAATACTACTAATATTAATACTACTGCTAACACTATTAATATTAATACTACTGCTAACACTACTATTAATACTTCTGCTAATACTACTATTAATACTAATACTGCCAACACTACTAATATTAATACTATTACTAACACTACTATTAATACTTCTGCTAATACTACTATTAATACTAATACTGCTAACACTACTAATATTAATCCTATTACTAACACTACTAATATTAATACTATTACTAAAATTACTAATATTAATACTACTGCTAACACTACTAATATTAATACTATTACTAACACTACTAATATTAATACTACTGCTAACACTACTAATATTAATACTACTGCTAACACTACTAATATTAATACTATTACTA